>CACRXK020013419.1:0-14059 GCA_902702795.2 Paramuricea clavata
TATTATATATATATATATATTATATATATATATATTATATATATATATTATATATATATATTATATATATATATTATATATATATATTATATATATTATATATATATATTATATATATATTATATATATATATTATATATATTATATATATTATATACATTATATATATTATATACATTATATATATTATATACATTATATATATTATATACATTATATATATTATATACATTATATACATTATATATATTATATATATTATATATATTATATATATTATATTTATATATATTATATTAGAGTGTTTTCATACAATTTCGAGTTTTCCCAACTTCCACGAGTGTTGATATAACTATATATCAATACGGAAAAAATGTTTTATATATTTTTTATAATATAGCAATGTCAAAAGCCCGAAGGATAAGAAAAATTTCCGTGTTTACAAGCGGCGGAAAATTTCCCGTGTTGACATTGAGTTATATCAACACGGCTCTTAGCCAATCAGCGTTCAGAATTTACAAATGCTATATTATAAATATATATATAATATATATATATAATATATATATATATATATATAATATATATATAAATATATATAATATATATATAAATATATATAATATATATATAAATATATATAATATATATATATAACAAAGTTTTGTTATTGCAGTAGATTAAAGAGTGCTCAATACAAAAATTTGTAGAGCAATATTTATTTAATCTTAAAAATGGTATATGTTGCTACTCAGAGTTGCATGAAACTCTGAGTAGCAACATATACCATTTTTAAGATTAAATAAATAATATATATATATATATATAATATATATTATATATATATAATATATATTATATATATATAATATATATATATATATATATATATATATTATATATATTATATATATTATATATATTATATATATTATATATATTATATATATTATATATATTATATATATTATATATATTATATATGTATATATATGTATATATATATGTACACAGTAATTTTAGAAGGGCCATTTTGGCCCCATAGGGCCATTTTGGCTTTTCAAAACCGGGGCCGTTTTGGCTCTAACAGAGGCCAAAACAGAACACTAGGGGCCAAAACAGAACACTAGGGCCGTTTTGGCCCTTATTTTTCTAGCCGTTTTGGCCATGAATAGGGCCAAATTGGAATGTTAATGGTTAAAATAAGAATTGTGTCACTTTGCAATAAGTACCGTTTTGGCTCTAACCGGGGCCAAAATGGATCACAAGGGCTATTTTGGCACCTCGAGGGCCGTTTTGGCCCCTATTCTTAATGCTATTTTGGCCCTAAATTGAGGTGCTGTTTTGGCCCCATATTTAGGTGCTGTTTTGGCCCTATATTTAGTGCTGTTTTGGCCTATATTTAGGTGCTGTTTTGGTCCCATATTTAGGTGCTGTTTTGGTCCTCGTATTTAGGTGCTGTTTTGGTCCCATATTTAGTGCTGTTTTGACCCTCATACTTATTGTTATTTTGGCCAAGTACAGGACCAATTTGGGATGTTATTCTAAATGACTAAAATTCATATAGCTAACTTTTCTTCAGGAGTATAGTGACCCTATAGTAACACAGGGACTGGTTTCGGATATGGAGCCAGATTTAAATTAAGGGACGTCTTGGTAGAAGTTTTATATTATGGTAATTGACGTATAATTTTTTAGAGAATCCATCTTCATTATTTGCTTATAAGAATTTTCACTACATTTTTATGGTCATTACTGGTATTTGGCAGATTTATGCTTCAAGATTCATAGGTTATGATTGCTAGCGAGAGCCGAGAGATAAAAGCACTTTTGGTGTATCTATTTTAATTTAAAGACAAGGGCCACGCGCGCAATGAGTTGTGGTATGTTGTGTATCGAATGTCAGTGTGAAATGTGTGATTTGCAAATTTTTTACTTTTTCGTTCGAGTATATTTCGACGAAGAAAAGCCTGCTTTTGACAGATTTTCGTTATATTTTTTATTGGACAAGTGACTCCGAACCTGCCAAAGGCTTATTAAGCCTTATTTGATCTCAGGTACGAAAAATAATTGTTTATATCATATAATTACAACGTCCATTCGTGGTTGTTGTTGCTGCTAAAATTTGAATTTGCACGCGCGAGAATTCATACGTAGTTCTATATTGAAGTTAATATTTCATTTCAATGCCGTCAAATATTAGTTAAAATCACCAATTCAAATTTTGGATAAACACATTATGGTAAATACTGCGTTTTGCACTTGTTTGGCTTTCCCAAAGCATGTTTGAAACCACATAGTATAAAACTATATGTGAATATGAATAATGACATGCAGTTGTCATTATTCATATTCACTTAGGTTGTCTGCATCAAGCCTCGAAGTCAAAACATGAAAATTATTTGTGAGTTTCAATTTATCAGGGCACATTATGTCTTAAAGGGTTAGTGCTGCCCACAATATGGTAAAAAGTATAAACAGTAAAACTTTGCTAGCTTGAGTTTGAAGGATTTCCAATCCAAACCCTTGTAGAGTTTACATATTGTATGTTTATGATTTCAGGGTTTGTAATCCAAGTGAGAATATATACATTTTAAGACCTAACCAGGAACGACTGCAAAAAATGCAGTACAAGGTAGGTATTCCTTTGGTAGGAATTGAACCCACGGCCCTGCGATTCCGGTGCAGCGCTCTAACCAACTGATATTGATTCCACCAAGTTTAGTGCAAGAATCTAAGTTATTCAAGTCCACCTTTACATATTGTATGTGCCTGTTTACATGTATGTGATAATGGCATGGCTGGACAGTTTTAATCCAGTCTTGCTGAGAAACCTGGCTAAGCAAAATAGACGGGATACATGCACCCCATCTGGCAGGGATGATAGAGTGCTTACTGTATATGAGAATTTCACGTCTTGGCAGGTGGGATCCCGGCAACAAGTAATGAAGTCTCACCTAAGCCAAATAGAGGTAGAATCATTCATTTTACTGTAAACACTCTAAATAGAGTTCATATTGCAGGAGGGATCATAAAACTAGTATTCTTTTTACAAGTGCTGACATCTTGTATTTTTGTTGCCAGCATACCTATTACAGCCAACTTACAGACAAGGGAAAGCTGCTTAAAATTACTACATGGTGAGTATGATTATAGAGATTCCTTATAGGTAGATTTTACCCCAGAATCTTGACTTAGATGATTACTCATTAGAGTGAGTGGAAGTCAAAGCTTTCCATTCTGCACTCAAAAGCACAGTATCAAATGGGTCATTCCAGAAAACATCCATACCGCCCCCACGGAGGAAATAGGAAGTTAACCCCCTACCCCCTTCGGATGTCCTAATACATTTACTATTATCAGAAACAATTTTTTCTCCCCTCCCCCTCCGGACGGCAGAAATTTCCTCCGTGGGGGGAGTATGGATCTTTTCTGGAACGACCCAATATGAATACTGGGTTGATGCCAAATTATTGTCTTCTGTCTATCAAGACTCAAGTGGAGAGTGCTAATGTATTGATGGTCATGCATTTATAAGACAAATCATAAATTAATCTAGCTTTCTTTGTATTACATGCACATTGGCTTTTTATCACATTTCTGGTAGCCAATGCTGAATGAACAAAATCCATGGATTGAGTTGCATTGCATCTTGATACACCCCGCTTTATTATTTTACCCTGTCTAATGCCAGACGATTTTACTTGTCAAGGGGAGAACACTGGTACTTAATGGATTAAAGACAATAAAATAGGGACGTAGGCACATTAACCCATTAATCACCAGCACTCCCACTCACAAATATGTCTGGCAATTGACATTAGACAGGAATACAATAAAGTAGGAGTGCAATGCAACTTCATGGGTTAACATTTTCCTGTGTGACCATGATTTCTGGGTAGTGATGCACCAACTAAATTGAAATGTCAGTAATTTGATGTCATCTTTGAATTTTGTGTAATGACATGGAATATCGGTGTCAGTATCTGAAAAATATCAGTCTTTCAGTATCGGTTATCGGAATATCAGTGAACCTTACACGACTATTTCTGGGTTAGCATCTTACTAGCTATAATTTGGTCTAAGGTTGGAGCCATAGTCATAGTGAATCAAATTTTTCCTATGAAAACAAATATTAATTAAATAATCTATCTGTAATTATTCATTATGTAGGATGGAGTTTACAATGCGATAAAGAATCTTTGAACATGGTAGATGCTTACTAAAATGCAAGGGTGATGTTGTCGGTACTGTACAGTATTTGTGATCTAATATGCTACTGGCTCATTCCTGATTCCAGAAAACATTCATGGTTTTACCTCAGTTTACCTGTTTAACCCATTATGTGACAGCACTGGCAAGTAAAACAATAAGACATTATGATATTCATATATACAGTAAATGTGTTGCTGTGCCTGCATATTTTACACATAATTTTTTGTAGTGACTAGTGGTGGGTATTGTCACACCAAAGTGCCCAGCATCTTGTAAATATTTTAATGTAATGTTTAACTTCATGTAAATACACCTTTTTAAACTTGCATTGTGTGATTATTTGAATATGTCTAATGAGCAACGATAAAATGGTGCTGTCCTCAGAATCAAAACATCCCCCTTTTGAAATAGCTAAACAGCCCCTTTTAAAGAGCCGAAATAGCCCCTTTTGAAAGAGCCAAAACGGCCCCTTTTGAAACCACCAAAACGGTCCCTTTTGAAAGAGCCCAAACAGCCCCTTTTGAAAGAGCCAAAACAGCCCCTTTTTCGAAGAGCCAAAACAGCCCCACGTAGAGCTAAATTGGCCCTTTTTTGAGAGCTGAAATTGCTATCATTCTAATTATAAGATTGAAAACAGCCCTTTGAAAGAACCAAAATGGCCCCACATAATAGCCAAAATCGCCCTTTAATAAGTAGCCAAAATGGCCCTATTTTAATGGGGCCAAAACGGCCCCATTAAAATGGGGCCGTCTCAGGGTCAAAATTTTGGCCCCATTTTAGGGGCCATTTTGGCCCTTTTGAAATTACTGTGTATAGAAATGGTATACATCATCCGCACTGCGCTTGCTACAAATGTAATATCGAAAAATTAAAAAAAGAAATTGAAGAGGCGAGAAAAGAATTTAAAGCTGGAAAAATGGGTAAACTAACCAATTTATCTACTGTTTCAACCATCGGTTGTGCCTCTTCCCTTTGCTTTTCTATTTTCTTTATACGATACCAATATTGTAAATTTACACCTGTATATTCTTCCAAATGTTTCATAGCAGTATGTTTTCTCTCATTCGCCTCGCCCATGACCCGATTGTGGACGTCTTGATCCCTGAAAAAATTTCCAGCTGACACTGCCGGTGGTGCCCACACATTTCGCATCATCTGAAACTGCATCTGGCAAAATAACACTTCGTATAAAAGCGCATCATATTGTATCGATTCGGGTATATAACCCCGTTCTACCAGCGTGGCTGTCAAAGTTGTAATGTTCCATTCATCTTTTTTGGATTTAGTTACATAATTATTGGGGTTAGGTATACTAAATGTTTTCCCATTCATCCATCTTGCTACAACCATTTCCCAATTATCTGCATAATATGCGGTATAGTGTGGATTTGAAAGCGACATATTTAAAATGGTAAAAATTTTAAAAAACTATCATACATATATACAGTATATACTGACAACCTTATTTGGGCGTATGACATTTCGATCTAATATAACTTATAAAACAACGCGATACTAACACACCACTGTGTTCTAAAATATACAGAATTATAGCTATATCATCATCACCAAAAAGCAAATATCCCTCTTTCAAATAACGCATCAAACCGTTGGGTAATAACAATTCATCATTCTCACTCACTGTCAAACATAAAATGCTACCCGCAATACTAAATTGAAGCTGTGTTGTAGTACGCAAACCAGTGTCAGCATTTACGTGAGAGACCATGACATGTCTATCATTCCAACACATACATAAACCATTTTGATAATGTCGACAAGGTCTGCACCATAAAACAGTATAGATACCCGAGTAAACCACATCATCATAATACCAAACTAATGGTGTGAAACCTTTATGATTTTGCACACACTCAAAAAACCTTATTATATTTCTATTGAATTCGTATACGTCGTCCTCATACGGACAACAACCATACAACCTTGAAGTCATGTCTACGTCATTGGTAACTTTAGACCGTCGTTTAAATAGCTTATTTAACAGTTTCGAATTTAATGCGAGTATGAAACAATTACAAATCAAAATGGAATACGACCATAAAAGGGCAAAAGAGAAAAAACAACAATATATAGGTAAGAAAGTATACGTTGTGCACGTAAAACTTTTCCAAATGTCTTACAATGTTGATCGGTAAAATACCGTATGTATTTCACGCTATTGGAACGTATCACACACTATTCTACCGCAACAACACACAAAACTGTTATCGTGTCGTTTTGGTAAAATATATGGATGTTGTTTTACCCGAAAGTACATACCTATACGTACGGTTACAAGTACCTACAATTCGACACCCTGTGTACCCGTTCTTTTTACACCCAGGCGAAATTATGAAAATACACACGGTAAGCAAAGTTTTTTCCCAAAAAAATCTTTAAAAAAAATTAACACGCATTATACCATCTTATAGATCAACGGGGCGCAAATGTCTGTGGATTCAATTGTGCAAAAGATCGAGTTGAAAGAATATCAAGAAGAGCGAGCATCTAACAACCCATACAACGCGTTTAAAGACATTCTAGCTTTAAGTGTTGCAAAACCACAATGGCATCAATGGCAACAATAGAAATATTGTAAATACATGTAAAAAACGAAATAAATTTTTTTAATCATATACATTTGTGTGTGGCTACATTTTTTTTTACCAACTCAATCAGATATAAAGATACTAACACACCGGTGTGTAGCAAAATATAGTTAATCACATCACTATCGCAATCATTACTACGTATTGCATCATTAAAACAATGTTCAAAATGTCTATCTTCAAATTCATTAGACAGTACGGGATAATCCGACATTAAATTATGATTCGTTTGATACATTTTAAGACCCTTGCGACACATTCTAATAAAAACTCTTTTATAAAGACGATCCGTGATCGCCGCTACATTACTACGATAAAATACATCAATAGCAATTAGACTATCTATAAATACAATATTACGAATCAATGTACTATCAGCAACAAAAAAGACAGTATCGATGTGTGTATAAATTACATTATCGTAATACCATGTCATCCAACCCGCACCGTGATGTTTTCGTTTTTTAAAAAATTCTTCTAATTCACTATTAAAAGTTTGACCCTTTTCACAATGTATAGGATAGTCATTTTGATTCGGCATCTTTACTACGACTGTACATAAATCCTCCCTGCGGAACCAATTCGCAAAAACAGGTCTCGTCGGAACTCTTTCTCTTTTCTCTCACAAACTCCTCCTCAGGTACTCGTACTATTAGCTCTTCCAAATTCCATGTCTTGTTACTGGGTCTTAAAAAAAAAAATAATTACATTGGAAAAAATTTAATTTTTACAAATTTATTTTTTTCTTACCCGTTAACACGAATACATTGACCGTGCTGAAGTACCCCCCAACTAGTCAGCTGTGTATGAGGAATAATTAAAAACAACTGTTTTCTCACGACTTCGCTAGACACGATCATATCATGATTGTGATTTGGCACACTATTATAACATATATTAAACGGCTGATTTGAACGATTTCTATAATAAGCAAACTTAATAGTATCCCCCACATAAGTCTTCATACATTCATTGTTGGACGCCATAATTTTTTGTGTTTGCGTTTTTCTACTCTAAACATATATTCATTTTACTATACCCATATTTGGGCATACATCAAAAAACATCGTCTATACTTTACCCTTTTCTTCCACAACCGCCAAACACTCGTCAAATGATTTCTCTATTTGTTGTATACCCTCAAGCATCGTTGCCATTCCCTCAGTTATGTCTCTTGACCAATCTTCAAAAGTTTTAACAAAATCATCTAAGGGTTTCCAAGGATCTCTCATCCTACATTGTCCCCTCGCGTACCCGTCATCACTTTGTATTTGTAAAAATTCCTTTTTCTCTACACAAACATTACACACACACCCTTTACTGCAAGACATCTTTATTTTTTTCCCAGAAACCCAAAAACCAACCATATTTATATCAACGGTATTTATTACACATGAATATTTGCTTAAAAATATTACAAATATACTCTATAATTCAAATGACCCTATTTGGTCATATGCATATTTGGTGTAAATGGTTCATATTTTTTCAGCTTTTTCCACAACCTCGTTTTTTTCCTATAAAAATAAAAACATATAAATAAGGGTAAATCAGCACACAATATTTCATAAGTAACGCTTACCTGATATTGATACGTCACAAACGGCGCGAAAGTTGACAACTAAACTACCAAGAATTTTTTTCACCCAGCTTTTTAGCGGGTGGTATATATATAAAATCAAAACAAAAAAATGGCTGAAACAACTCAACAAGGGTAAGAAATCTATATATATATTTACACGTCTTCATCATTTTTTCCTTACAAAACATTTAAAATACATAGGTTGACAGGATTTCCTATACGTCCCGAAAATTGGTCGGGAAAAGAAGAAGATCAACACGAATTGTTCATACATATTCTAGCGCATCTAACAATTGGACAACTCTCAAAAGAAAACAATACTTGTCTAGTTTACGAGAATTTTCGTAAACATTTCCAAAGACTAAGCAAAGAAAATTGGGCACAAGCTGTATGGTATTTTGATCAAATTCTCGCTGATTGGAATGTCGAATATCTAACCACTGTCGGTGTAGAAGACGGTACAATTACCAACGACCCCGGAACCTGTGACACACTTTGGAGTATCAAAATTAGAAGTCTTCGTCCCAATGGTCAAGTGAAACCCTACATGGATGTATATGATTTCATCGACATTAATTATATAGCAAAAATATAAACAAATACTAACACTTAATTTTTGCTTTTCGCAGTATTCACAAGTTTTCTATAAAAATAAAATATATATTATTAAATATATTTATGTTGTTTGTCCCGAAAACTTTGAAACAGCTGTAATAGCTGTAATCATCGTTTTGGGATTGACAAGCATTTACTTTTATCACAGTTGTTTACCTTAATTTTTGTTCTATCAACCACATAATGATACCGCTTTACAGGTTTTCCGCGGTATAAAAGAGGAAGTACTTTCATGGACACAAACCTTCGTGTGGGATAGCAAGTACATACATCATTCTGGAAAAAATATTTTTTTTATTAATTTCAATTTCTTTAAATTTACCTTTTTTTATATAATGTGAGTTGTGGAAATTGGGATTACTTGATCTACCTTGATCATGATGTTGTCGTCAAGAACCAGCTGAACCAACCTTTACAAAACCAAAGAGTAAATGAACAAACGTTGAGACTAGACGATCTTTTGCTTCGCGTTTTTTTAACTAGAAGGAAATTATCGTCTATTCTTACCCTGTTCCCTCTTCAGAAAAATCGTACAGCAATAATAATGAATGCAACAATAAAAAAAGGCAAGAAAAAACCCATTAACAACAGCGTCAACGCTAGCGAAAGACCGTCGTGATTCTCGCACATTGTGTACTGTATCTATACCGTTAATCTGTGCAATATATATGTCTGACCAACTTAGGTGGGAATCGAACCCACTTTGACTTAGGACTACACCCCCCTTTCCATTTTTTCACTGATATGGAAAGGGACGACCCCTAACGCGTTACCATACCGCCACACCGCCTACCATTTAAGCGGTACCCTGTTGGCAGACATTATACTATACAATGATTTGGCTTTTATCTACCTTTTACTTTACCCTCACAATTATTACGGTTTTTGTAAAAACCACATGCGCACGCATTCGCTAATTCCCATCACTACTTATTAACAGAAAAAAGATGAAAACTGAATTGTTTGGTGAGAAATATGACCGCGTGAAAGAATTCTTTGAAGGCGATTGTTGTGCGCTTGCTTATAATTCTGATCAGGATTGGTTTGATGATGAAGATGAAGAATTCGCATTTGATCCCAATGGTTCAAATAAATGGTTTGACGACGCATACCGTGAGGTGAAAGAAGAACAAAATGAAATGAAAAATGGATACA
The DNA here is from genome assembly GCA_902702795.2 of Paramuricea clavata. Taxonomy (NCBI): domain Eukaryota; kingdom Metazoa; phylum Cnidaria; class Anthozoa; order Malacalcyonacea; family Plexauridae; genus Paramuricea; species Paramuricea clavata. The sequence goes on from CACRXK020013419.1 coordinate 10,177, forward strand.
GGGAAACAGCGAGACGACAATTGATGGTTGCCGAACAAAGAGTTGAAGACGCAAGAGAACAATTAAAACTTGCTTGGGATGCTTGTGAAATTAGCATTTTATTAGAAACCAAGGAATTATAATTATATTTTTTTTGAAAATTTACAGTTTGGTATTATTTTAAAATTTTTTTACGAAAAAATAGGAACACATGGAAAACACCCAAGTGGTATCACACATAACTTATTAATAATTACCCAGGTAATAACCGACTAGTTATTTAGTAAGTAGTCGGGTATTATTTGGCTAATTATTATTAATACGCGTCCGAAGAAAATATGTGGAAACACCAAGTGGTAGCACACAAACGACGTCACGCACTTACAAAAACGGCGGCAAATTCGAACGCAACTCACTTCGGTCGACCAAGGCTTTGGGTTAGGAGCTCCGCCACGCATGCGCGCACGCAACCGGCACACCCGGACGCCTGTCAATCACACGACACACACACCCACCTGTCAATCAACCACACGCGAGCAAGATTGAAAAATAGGAACGCCCCTTTCAAATTTTTCCCCCCGTCCGTACAGCCAGCGGTCTCGACCTTTTGCGCCCGCGATACTTTCACTTTCCATTCAAAGCTCCAGTTAAATTAAGTTGGTTCACACACCCCCTTTTTTTTTAAAAAAATATTATATATTACTACTAATGTTTAATCATACTAGTCACCAACAACATACGTCGTTTTGACAGACTTCTCTGTGTTTGCGTTAGCATTTTCTTTTGGCTTACTTTTAACTTTGTCTGTTCTAATTGTCTTTCCGAGGTTATATCTCTTCGTTTGCAAATCTACATCTTCAGTATGAATTACTTGATCATCATTAACAACGTAACTCTCGTTTTTCGATTCTTCCTGGAGAATTTCATATCGATTGGATGTTACAACAGGCAAATAATCTTTGATGTCTTAGCTGGGTCATTTGATTTTACCTTACGCCATCCTGACTCCTGAGGTTCCGGGTTGCTTTTCGCTATCCTTTTCGGTCAAGGTGTAAAAGCTTGAGTGTTGTAACTAGACATCTCTTTCATTTTCCAAGTCTTTCACTTTCATATGGAGAAGTGACACGGTACACGATATATTTGTATTTCTTTCTTGTAGTTGTCCATTTTGCGACTTTAGCCTGCCGCACGTACACGAGCGCACTTGTCGCGCGTACTTGTTATTCATGACAAGTTGGATCGACAAAATTTCCTCGTGTGCGGGCAACATTTACGGCATTTTCGTCATTCGTGACATGTAAACCAAGTATCAAACATGTTTGATATTTTTCGTCATTCGTGACAAAAAAGTTCCCGTGTGCGGCGAGCAAACGACAAGCGCGCCTGAATAGGAAAATTTGTGCATGCGTGCAACTTGCAGAATTAAAAACAACATGGCGGATCAAATCACGAGCTCGTGTCTTGTTTTTAATTCTGCAAGTTGCACGCATGCGCAAATGTTCCTATTCAGGCGCACTTGTCGTTTGCTCGCCGCACACGAGAATTTTTTTGTAACGAATGACGAAAAATATCAAACATGTTTGATATTTGGTTTATGTAGTATAGTCAAGATTGTGTAATATATGTTAATCAGTTGTCCTAATTAGTCATTGTAATATATTCATAACAGTTTGTATAAATAGCATACGTATGTCAATAAACTGCTGATTAAACTACCCGAGACTGAGTATATTATATTGGCGACGAAGGTAAAAAATTAAGGCGTAACATGGCTACGTACGGTCGAATAGATGAATACGACGAGAGTGAAGAATGGACACAGTATGTGGAGCGAATGGATCACTATTTCGAAGCGAATGATATCGAAGACAAAGATAAGAAACGCTCGATTTTCCTGAGTGTTATAGGTGCGAAAACCTATAAACTACTGCGAGGTTTAATACGGCCAGAGGTTCCGAACAAATTGTCAAATGAAGAATTATCTGAAGCTATAAAAAACCACTATGTTCCGAAGCCATCAGTAATTGTACAACGTTATGAATTTAATACTCGGGTCAGAAGAAACGACGAATCAATCTCGACTTTTATGGCCGAACTTCGGGCATTGTCTGAACATTGTGAGTTCGGTAGTGCATTAGATGAAATGTTAAGAGATCGATTAGTCTGTGGCGTCAACGAAGACCGAATACAGAGACGTTTACTGGCTGAACCGACATTAGATTTAAAACGAGCTTTAGAAATTGCACACGGGATGGAAAACGCCGCTAAAGATGTTCGTGACTTGAAGGGAGAAATGCCAAACACAGCGACGAATATAAAGAATGTTATCGTTGTGGTGGTAAACATGACCATACAAAGTGCCGTTTTAAAACTGAAAAGTGCCATCAATGCGGTAAAATTGGACACATAGATAGATAAACACGCTGACACATAGCGAAAGTGTGCCGAAGTTCTAAGAAGGTTTCAAGCGAGAAACGACTAAAGCAAGGGAAAAACTTTCGGGGAAAAAAGGACGGGATTCGGAAATGAATAAAGTTGAACAGCATCAAAGCGACGAAGAGCTAGCGTATAATTTATTCAGCTTCAAAGACAAAGATAAAACACCGCCGTATCGCGAAAAAATGACAGTGAATGGTATTGATATCAACATGGAGATTGATACGGGAGCATCGTTCTCGGTGATTAATGAGAAAACATTGCAAGAAATTAGTCGCGGTAAAGGAAATCTCGACTTAAAACAAACTTAAATTTCCTTACGTACCTACACTGGTGAGAAAATATCTCCGAAGGGAATTACTGAAGTGGTGGTCGAATACAATAACCAAGTTAGTCGGTTACCTTTATTGGTGCTGAAAGGCAATGGTCCTAATTTGATTGGTCGAAATTGGCTTGAAAACATTTGCTTAAATTGGACAAGCATCAAACGACTAGCCAAGCCTAACTTAGAAGAGGTTTTAAACAAGTACGACGACTTGTTTACAGACGAATTAGGCAAATTGAATGGCGTGACTGCCAAGATTTACGTCGACCCGTCAACGAAACCGATTTTTTGTAAAGCTCGGTCGGTACCATACACGATGAAACCTAAGATTGAAAAGGAACTCGAAAGGCTCGAAAGACAAGGAACAATTGAAACCGTACAGTATTCAGATTGGGCAACGCCAGTGGTACCAATCATGAAACCTGACTGAAGTGTTCGATTGTGCGGGGACTACAAAAGGACTGTGAACAAAGTTTCCCGTTTAGATGCCTACCCTTTACCTAAGATCGAAGAAGTTCACAATAAACTGGCAGGAGGGAAAACATTCACTGAGCTCGATTTAAGCCACGCTTACGAACAGATGGTCCTGGACGACGCCTCGAAGGACGTGGTAACGATAAACACGCATCGTGGTTTGTACCGGTACTACCGTCTGCCATATGGTGTATCATCTGCGCCTGGAATTTTCCAAAGAACGATGGAAAGTTTACTCAACGGAATTCCATACACTGGCATCCTCCTTGATAACATTTTGATTTCTGGACCGACGGATGAAGAACACCTTCAGAACCTGGAAGAAGTGATGAAGCGTCTTTCTGAAGCTGGGTTACGTCTAAGGAAGTCGAAGTGTCGCTTTATGCAACCTACCCTCGAGTGTTTGGGTTACCGTATCGACGAAACTGGTATTTATCCAGTTGAAGCCAAGGTGAAAGCAGTTCAAGAAGCACCTACACCTACCAATGTTACCGAGTTGAAAGCATACTTGGGATTGCTCAATTTCTATGGTAAATTCTTACCAAATCTGTCAACTGAGTTAGAGCCACTGTACCAGCTACTTCGTAAGAATCAGAGATGGAAATGGAACACAGAACAGATTCGTGCATTTGAACGATCTAAGACTTTGTTACAATCTGCAACAGTGTT
>CACRXK020013420.1:0-14059 GCA_902702795.2 Paramuricea clavata
ACACTATTGTTACTGCTATTGTATAACCTAAAACAAAGCATTGTTTACAAAATAAAATGTAAAAAAAACACGTTATAGCAGGTGCCATAAACAGATTTTATAAACAAAATGGCCTCCATATTGGTCTTTTGAGTTTCCTTTTAACAAATTTCAGATTTAGAGGAACATTGTTTATCCTGCATGAGCTGACTTTGCTGTCAATCGTGGCTTTCTGGTAAGCAAAGTATATGAACCGCACAACATTATATTATCTTGTTTTATTTCATTAACATATACAACCTGAAAGTTTTGAAAATACAATACAAATCATTTCAGTCAAATCGTTGTTCGTTTTGATCACAATTGTTAGTAATAAAGATAAAAATAAATTTGTCCCCGATTTACTACAGTACGGCGTCAGTTTCATAAAAGAAGCGGAATATTATTTCAGTTATGTTTTATTTAGATTGTTATTGTATATATAGGGACCAGGACTGTAAAATATTTAAAAACCAAAGTGAATAGCTAGTTTGTCGCATGTACATAAATCGAAAACAAATTATTGCTTGGAATTTCAGTATTTTACGATCGTTATAATCATCTACACATATATTACTATCTAATACGAAGATAAATATTCCATGTTTAGGCCATCCCTATAGCCAGAAATTAATGATAGTTCAAAGTTCACATCTTTGGTGAATTATTTAGCTGGTTTGTGTCACTATTTTCCCCATTGTTCGCCTTCAATATTGCTTCCAACTGCGCCTACCTTTGTAGTAGTCCACATCAGGTTTATGAAGGGAATTTGTTCCAAGCTTCAAATATTTTTTCGAGAATATAGAGAGAATAATTTTCTGGTATAGTTATATTTATCTCATGAATCAACGCTCTACCGAAAGGCTTGAAGGAAGTAATGTTGACGGGGTGGGTTGGGATAAATCAAACTAAATCGTAGCTTGTGTCTCGTAATTGGACATAATCACAAGGTGGCAGCCATATATATATAGGCGGGTCGGGCGGCCTTACTCACCGCCCTTAATAAATCTCGATCACGTTGAGCTGCGTCCTTCGTAATTCAGCTCAGCTGCAAGTGCAAGTGCAAGTGCAAGTGCAAGTGTTAAAACGTGATTAAAGCACACTTCTTACACTCGTACTTATTCCCTTTTAAATTCAATTTCTTTACTGGCCTCTGTAGCTCATTTGATTTGACCGCTGCACCAGAATCTCAGGGCCGCAGGTTCGATTCCTGACAGAGTGTCTATAGTTGTATTTTTCGTACCTGCTGCTGCTTAGGTCTAATAAATGTATAAAATTCACACTAGAAATTTCCATCTGCAAAACCCTTGTACAATTGGTAATATTTTCAAAATAGCATAGCTGACGAACCTCTGGCCTTCAAACATACCCTTAGAACCACCAGTTACGTGAAGTTAATCAGTTATATTTATATAATTACTGCATAGTTTGAAATAGTTTTCGTGATTACTCTTCGTTCAATTACGGACAACAAGAATTAATTATATATATATATATATATATATATATATATATATATATATATATATATATATATATATATATATATATATATATAATTAATTAATCAATACCAATATACATAGCAATACCAATATAATTAATCAATACCAATATACGATAGAGCTTAAATAATTCTTTAATCTTAAAATATATTTGTCGCTACACTGTGTTTCACGCTTGCTACAACAAAACACTACAACAAAACAAGTTATATATATATATATATATATATATGTTTATTTTGTTTCATGTTCAGATATGGCTGATGATACGAAAAAAGTTGGTGTAGCTTTCTCAGGCGGTGGCATCAGATCTGCAGCACTTTGTTCTGGCGTCTTACGACGTTTGCTTGAAAAATCTGTTTCTTTTGATTATCTAAGCTGTGTGTCCGGTGGAGGGTTTTGTGGGGCTTCTTATTTGGAATGGAAATTTCGTCATGATGGGGTTGATGATGCAAAATGGCATGAAAAATTCTTCGAAAATATGAGGAAACGTTGTGGAATAATATGTGATTGGGCGAATCCGTTTCGAGGGATATTTGATACAGTTATTTTGATATTGCTCTTATGTTTTGTGGTTGTTGTGATCCCAGTGCTCAATGTTGCAGCTCCATGTTTACCCATTGCATTTGTTGTTGATTTTTTGGTTGGTGAAATCCTAAGACAAGGTTTTATCTGCCCTGACTCAGAAACCAAATCGTTTAACACATCAAAAGAAATTGAGATGAATCCAGATTTAAATAAAACTGTGATGAAAGTTTCAAATATGACAGGGACTAACGAATGTGTTCCGTTTACAAACGAAGGCATGTACTTCACTTTTATTTTGTTCACCTTTCTTCTACTTGCGACAGCTTTCTTCTACATTCTCAAATCCATGCTTGATCCCAAAGGATTCTGCTACAATAAAGTAAGGTTTTTATTCTTCGCTTTCTTGATCTCGTTTGCATTTACTTTTACACCATGGTTAATAGAAGAATATATATCAGTGATACCACGGCCAACAAGTGTTGGTTTGCTCGTCCTTGGTATTTTTCTTTGGGTATGGATACCATTTTTGAGAGATAAAATATTTTGGGCAATTCTAATTTATGCCTACAGTTACGTCATTAAATGGAGAGTGTATAAGACAAATATGGTTGGAATTGAATATCATGAATATTCGTTTAATGTCGCGTTGTGGTGTAGCGCCATTTTGTTGTGGATTGCACCATATATCTATGCAATACAACGTGTTTCTGTGCAAACATTTAACAGGTAAGATACCGCATACAAAACTCTTCATGTGTATGCATGTATGTTGCAAACGAGAGAAACGTTATAATATATATTTACAAACCTAAGAATACTAAACTTCAAAAATTTGATACATTTGGCTAATTTTTTCTACTTATCCGGTTTGTTTTTATCGGATAATGAATAGCGCCATTTAAACGAGAGAAAAATATGTCGCGCCTTATTTAAGTCACGAAAGCCCTCGTATAAATGGTCAATTTCTGTTAAGACGTGATTTATTTTGGACTAGCATAAACCCCAGTCTGTTCTTATTTTAGTCGCAACTTACATGGGTCATGAACAAATCAGTTGACCATTTATACGAATGTGTTTGTAACTTAAATAAGACGCGTCTTAATTAAGTCGCGACTTATTTTCTCTCGTATAAATGGCGTTATTGTGTGAGTGTGACATACCTTGCCTGGAAATAAGAAGAAAAAGATTATGAGCTGTAAAATATTTCCAGTGTTCTGGAACGTAAAATAATCATATGTTTACTAAAAAAAGTGTGTTTGTGATAGTTACCCTTCATCAGTCAGTGAACTCTAGTGTAGCTAGAGATACAAGTCATACAACTATACCTGAAAATTGAAAAATGCCAGGAGAACGTCGACGTTTTTGAGCGAAAGTCCTTCCTGACGAAGGGCCTACGTTTGAAATGTCGAAGTTCTCCTTGTATTGTTTAGGTACTGCATCCTTATCAATCCGAAACTTTCTCTTATTTTTAAACAATAAGTTGTCGAGAATTAAACAATAAGTTGTCCCGCAATGGGGTCATTTCGATAAGGCACGAGCAGTTCTTCCAAAAGGTGCTTCAGAATCTTGTAGCATAGTGTTAACGGTTGTTTCATTTTCCAGGTGGAAGTTGCAACGAGCATTCTTTGAGCCAAGCAGGGTTGGAACATGCGGCTGTTCTGGCATCAATTTAATCGATTGTTTCCCAAGCTTTTCCTGCTGCCAGTCACAGCTGAACAATGCCTTAGATATGAGTGATATGCAAGACATGAAACCAGAATATATTTGTAACTTACTTGTTGGAAATTGGGTTTTCGATCCTTCCAAAGAAGATCGTGCAAGTTATTCTCTCTTGTCAGTAACACCAAACACCATAGAGAGAATTGATTCGAAACCAGACACATTTGATGGCAGGTAAAGACAGGCAATATGTTATAGAAGCCTTCAAGCCATTTACAACATTCGCCTCCCTGTTGCATGGGTTATACAAACTTTCGCCGTCGGCTCGAGTTTGTACACTACGACCGCTCATGTTGTATATAGGAATTATATACTACAGAAGAACTGGCATGGACAAATTGCAGTCTAATATATTTCTATTTGACAGATTACACCCAGAAGATCTTAAACTTTCTGATATGATGGCATCGTCTGCTGCAGTATTATCAAGTAACATGGGAATTTATCAACTAAATGTGGACACTATACGAGACATTCAGATTATTTTGGGTATTAATATGGGGAGATCTTTGGTTGCTAAGTCATTCGATAGTGAGAATACGCCTGTGAGTTATGTGCTCTCGAATTGCGTAAGTTTTAATTTGTTATATGGCTAGGATGAACACCAAACGCGATTGACTGATTTGTGGTCACGTGACTTTAGATACATGTAATCATAGACAATCAAAGGAATTCCTTTGATTGTCTATGATGTAATGTAACCCACCGGGCAAAAAAATGAAAAATTGTTGGCCACCTCGAACGGCTACCTAGGTACAAAAATAAACAAAATGGCGGCACAACTAGCAAGTTTATAAACTGGTACGATTTTACAAGTTTGTGTTAAAATAAAGAATGTAAAAGATAAGAAAAATACACAACAGGCAACATGATATGCGGCTGAAACCATTTAACAGTTTTTTAAAATTTTACACTGCTTTACACTATAGAATTTGTGTCATGAAATACAAGTTTTGTATGAATTTTATTGATTTTTTTCATCGCTATATACTACAAAACTGTTCCCTCGGGAATTAGTTAGTTTCTTTCCCCTCCAATCTCAATGCATGTTTAACTCGACTTCGTCTGGACTTCGTCTCGTCTCAACATTCAGAATCTATTAAAGGAGTCGACAACGTTGGCGCCGACTACCTCAGTAGTCACAAATCTTTAGCTTTAAAAACCAAACGCTAAGGGAAGCTGTGTAGCTCTGCGGGGGGTGAAAAGGATTATTCGGACCCCTGGAATTATGGCTCATAAATTATTAAATTGCCTCCCCCAAAATTTAAATTGCCTCCCCCGAAATAAAATACTGACGACGCCACTTAGCCTGCGAACAGGCTCTCAAGCTGAATTGAGAGCCTGCATCGATGACGAATGAATTTGAATATCTGCGTCTCAAATCGTGACGCGAAATTCTCATTGGTCAGATGCTATAATTTATATGTTTCCGCTGAGCTCTGTATATGTCAACTGCTGAAGCACTATGCATAAAAACACATTAAATGATCAAATTGGTTTGGCCATCTTATCTCAAAGAATGAAATGATCTGATTTGAGAAAACAGTATTTAAAACATTTGAACTTTTGCTTGAATATCTTATATTTGGAAAAACAGTATAAACTGTACGATCTAAATTTAGTTTGCACGGTCTAAATTTAGTTTGCACGAAAGTTGTAAACAACACCATATAAGGATAGACATTCCATATTTGGAAAAACGAACGTTACGGGGCAGATTTTCAAATTCATTCGTCATCGATGCAGGCTCTCAATTCAGCTTGAGAGCCTGTTTGCAGGCTAGGCGCCACTGAACTATAAAGGTATAAACAACGGAACGAGAAGTAACATGAGCAGCGATAGAACTGATAGAAAAACAGCAATAGCAGAAGCAGTGACATAAAATGGTAACCGTACAAGAGAGCAAAAATAGCCTGAAAGGTTAGAACGAGTTCATTAAAAGAACTAGACGTTATTTTATATTATTTATAAATGTTCTTGTCGTTTCACGCAAATAACATGCCCACAAAAACGTTGTTTTAACTCGTAACTTTAATAGAAAGTAAAAGAAAATGTAAACAACGGTTCCGGGCAAACCGTAGATTTCTTACATCCTTTATATCATGCTATAAATCACATTTTAAAGTCTTCGTAAATATAAAATGTCTTCTTGTTCTGAGTAAATATTTCTAGACCTCGAGAACAGTCACGTGATTTAAAGTTCGCGACGCACACGCGCGCACGCCACGCGATAGCAGTTACATTATTTATTGTCATTATTGAATGAAGAATAATCAATTGTTGAAGAAAGTTTTGTGATTGGAACAATTGTATTTATTTGTTGCAGATATTGCCTCTCGTGTTGCAAACTTTTATCGTCACGCCAGTGTTATTGCTAGCAGCTGCAGAGAGAATGGGTTATGACTACATTTATAAACACATTCTTGTAGGACTGATATTATTTACAGTCTCGTGTCTTTTTCTTGTGGCTTTGGCGCCAACTGGAAAGAAGAACTCTGGCGTTGTTGACAGAATCATCAGGTAACTGGCGTTGCAGTTAACTAGATTAATTAAAGCAGCTAGATTCTAGTCATTCATACCTAATTTTAGTTTTCAATGAGAAATCAATTTGTGTAATAATAAAGTGAAAGTGTGCAGTGGTAACATTTGTGAACTTCCTAAATTTATTTACATCCACTTACTTAAATGCCATATCGCCCCTAAACAATTTAATAGAATTCAGCTTGATTTATTTCATCTTCAGTTCCATATTATGGTTATATTCAGTAACATTTTCCCAGCGGTCTCCGGACTGGCAGACCCTCGGTATGGAATGTTCAGTGATAAAAAGTTTATAAAATTAGATTCTAGCCATCCAGAAAACATGAGTGGAGAATTCTAAATAACGTTTTGAGTAAAGGCCTTTAGTCAGAGATTTCGTTGGGAGGGTAAATACTATTAACACCTTGGCCTATAGTTCTTACAATTTTGAAAGCTTTTTGTATGATACCTGAAACTTAGAACAAATTAGAACGTTCCGTTTTGTCTGGAACAGATCGCAATATATAGTGGGCTGTGAAACGTGCTCAGCATGGCTCCTGCATTAAAAACTCATCGCACGCCGATGAGTGTGCAACAGCCTCCTCCACAGGCCCACATGCCTTAAGGGAAGGTCTCACACCTTTTAGAGGGTCTGCAAAATCTAGTAATTAAACCAAAATGGCGTCATATACTCTTGCTTTAATGTATTATATCGAAGCATACGTGAACATACGAAGAGTTTCAAAAACCTTTCGCGCCTGATGTACTGTATCTTCAAATTTCTAAATATTCAAATTTCTATAGTCTAGAATTTCTAGCAATTGTAGGAGAGTTACTGAATTATCATATGACAACAAAATTTTATCCTTGATACTTTTATTATATTTACATTTATTTTGCCATACACAATGATCAGTGCACCAATAACCGTTTCATATAAATAAGCGCCTGGTCTGGAAGTTTAATTGCAGTTGCATCCACCATGCAGACACTCTCCACACTGGTACCCAACAATGAAAATTATGACAATTATCAATATATGATATTTCCATTAAAATAGAACAGGACTTAATGTTTTCATATTTCTTTCCAGATGGTGTATACTGAACATTCAGCAAGTTCGTCTTATTCGTGAAATCAGTGGAGTTATAAACTACGGTCCAGTCCCTCCATCAATTCTCAACCTCAGTGACGGAGGACATGTGGAGAACTTAGGAATATTACCATTACTCAAGAGACGATGTGAGAGGATTTTAGTGGTGAATGGGGGATATTGTTCTTCAGACGCAACAATGGCAACGGACTTGATTATTGCTTTAAATTTCGCCAGGAAATGGCTTCGTTGTTCATTCTCTGGCAGCAATGGTCGAGATATTATTGAAGATATACAAGACCACTACGTTAATAAAGTACCCGGTATACAACCTCGCACCTACAGTTTTAGAGTTGAATATTTTGCAAGGCCTTATGGGAATATAAATGACGTCAAAACAGGGGAAGGTGAAATTCTTATTTTATCACCACGTCATCCATTCAAAGGAACTCCTCATCAGTACCTCTCGACTTGGGAAGAATATATCACTGATACTGAACAAAATCTTGATCCTGAGTTGTGGGGGTCTGGACCTGACCTTACTGCAGATGAAACAGACGGACTGACATTTTGTTGTTGTGAATGCTGTCATACCTTATCATGTCGGACATGTTCCGCCGCCTGCTTCGGCACATTTCCGTTTCATTTTACAAGTAATCAATTTTTTACACCCAAAATGTTCAGTGCATATCATAGAGAAGGATATAGAGCAAGTCTGGATGGTGAAATTGAATGTTTTCTTGATCCCAACTTAAAATGGCCTCGAGATAATACGATTGTAATACAAAGACTGAATGAAGTCGAATGTAGAGATAGTAGTATTTCTACCAGTGACGTAGATTAAATTACGTCACCATCTTTAGGTGAGATGCTAGCTGAATATGTGCGCAAACACCTCAATTTTCAGCATAAGTGGACAAACCTGGAAATTTTATAATTACATTACAGTGATATAATATTGTTTTATTATGTGTTTTATACTGTATATTTATATTTCTTTTCGTTTACCTGGTAGATAATTTTCAGGTACAATAAATATTATTACTAACATCAAATATCATCCGTATATAAGCCTCCCCCTGAATAAGCGCATAAAAAAATGCTTATGAACGAATATAAGCCCAGAGCTCGGAGGTTTATGGCGTCTTCCCGCGGAATGGAAGAATTCAGACGTCACGCCTGTGTATAAGAAAGATGTAAAGGAACGTGCTAAAAATTACATACCCATCTCTTTATTGCCCAAAGTGATGGAACGCTGTGTCTGCGATCGATTCTATGCCCACGTATCACACCTAATTACTTTACTTCAGCACGGCTTCATGCTCAATCGTTCGTGTGTCACACAGCTTCTATCAGTACTGCACTCCATTGGAGAATCGCTTGATCGAAAAACATCCAAACGGATATTCTTTACCTGGATTTCGCTAAGGCTTTTGATTGTATGGATCACGTCATTCTCATTGAGAAACTTAAATGGTACAGTGTAACAGGTCATCTGCTTGATTGGTTTACTGATTATCTTAGGAACCGATATCAAAGGGTTGTGATTGACGGCGTAGCTTCACAGTACCTACTAGTTACTTCTGGCGTACCCCAAGGAAGCATCGTTGGTCCTCTGCTATTTGTCATTTTTATCAATGACCTACCTGAATTTATTCCGAATCAGTCAAAAACCGCTCTCTTCGCAGATGATACCAAGTTATACAGATCGATTTCATTCATAACTGACTGCGAAAGCCCGCAGCGTGACATTTCTAGTTTAAATGATTGGAGTCAGAATTCAAACATGAAATTTAACGCTTTAAAATGTAAAGTTCTCACAATCACACGTAAAAAATCACCTGTAACAACGAATTATCATTTGGGCGACGCAAATCTACAACGTGTTGAACAAGAAAAAGACCTCGGCTTATCCTGGGATGCTCATATATTTTCAGTTGTCAACAAAGCTAACAAGACGCTTGGTCTCTTGAAAAGGAAATGTTTAACGTTCCCTTTTAGAACACAGCAAAATAAGGCAAAACCCTATATCATGCATTTGTTAAGTCGCAACTGTGCTATGCAACGGAGGTATGGTCACCAGCTAATGCTAAGCTACAGATGGTATTAGAAAGGATTCAGAGGCGTGCAACCCGCTGGACCTGAAAACGAATGTCGGAGAGATGCCTTATGAAGACAGGCTGACAACCCTAAACCAACTACCACTAGTTTATGATCGAGAACTTAGAGACCTTGTTTTGGTTAAAAAATCTATCTTCGATCAGTTGTATTGACTTGAACATTTAACAGTTTAAAAAATAAGCAGAAACTCGACGTTTCGAGCGAAGGCCCTTGGCTACTAACTCTTGACGAAGGGCCTTCGTTCGAAACGTCGAGTTTCTGCTTATTTTTTAAGGTAGTAATATAACCACTCAGCACAGCATTAATCACATTGGTACTACCAACACTGGTACAGAGAGTTTTAGTATATTTAACAGTTTGTATCTTTTGTGCAACATAGTTGTTCTCGCTCTCAAAATCCATCCCTTGTTTTGAAACCTTTGTACTGTAAAACATCAACTTTTCAGGCTTCGTTCTTCAACCGAGTAGTTAAGCCTTGGAACTTTGTTTGTAAAATAGCCTCCACAGATAAATTTGCCAAGTACTCAATATTGATAAAGGAAAAATTAAAATCTGATTTTTGCACAAAAACACACTTTGTAAAACATTTATGTTTTACCATGGATTATTAATAGACATAGACTAGATGGGAAACTTGCTGGCGTCAGCAAGCTTTGTGTGAGATCGATTTGATCTTGATATTTCTCGTATCCTAATCTAGACTACCTACAATCTTGGAAGAAATATTTGTAGACTTTTCAAAACGTCTGACCAAATTTCATAATACGTAAGAAAAATAGGACAGTTTTCTTGATTCCAACCTGCTAATTGCCCTTAACATCCCCCCTCCCCAGAACAATGTTGTTTCAGCTAATGTCGATTTGCAAGGGATATGGCCTGATCACCAACATTGTGAAAAGGGGAGGGGGGAAATAATGGTAAAATAAAGAAAGTCTACTATTTTTTTAGAGGATTGTCTGAAAAGAGAAAGCGATTAAATTAATAAGTTTGTGAGCTGAAAATTATTAGAATTATTAGAATTCTAAAAGGTAGAGTTTTGGCGGAGACTACGGTAAACGTTTCTCTGATGACGAGGGGGGTATATAGAGGAGGGAGGGAGCGAAAAATGTCCATTTTGCATATGATATTCTTTCATGCGGTTTGTGTTGTATTGAATTAAGGTAATTTTTGGATTCGATCGTTTTTAAAGTCTACAGTTTGCGATATTTGAACAATATATTACAGTGGCTTAAAATTGTAGCATTTTTAAATTTCAGATGATTAAAAAATCTCGCCAAAAAGTCGCTTTGGAACATTCCGCCCAAATTGGAGCTGCATACCTACTGTCAAAAACTCGTGGGTTAAGTCTTTTGAACTGTTTCCTCAGTACTAATTTAAAGCTGCTTTATATAAACACGCCAATAAACCTCTAAAAGACAGCAAAATAAAAGGAGGCCGACAAAGTTATCTTTTTAGGACAAGCGAAATATAGTGTACTCTCGTTATAAAGGCCTCCGAGAGAAAGAAGGTTCCTTTACATCCAAGTATATTAAGCTAGACAGTGGTGTAAACCATGTGACCAGTGGAACTGTCCGTAATCACAGGGTTACTGGCATTTGCAGGCACGAAAATAGGGCTTCTTCACGCCAAAGATTAAAAATCCAGGGCCAAGTTTTGCAGGACGATTAGAAAGCAACAAGTAGGCGACGAATTTTGGAGAACTGGTATATCTTTATTTCCACGGGAAAGGATTTCAGCACAAAAATATAGCCGTCTGTGTTAATACGTATAGGTTAGCTTATTTCACCCACGAGAACAAGCTCAGCAAAGCATTTTGAGAAGGGTGCTAGAACCTTCTGCTCGTTTCCCGGGATGCTATGGAAAAATGTGAACGTTTTCCATCATGAAGTACATCTCGATGCCATCATCGCATCTTCGCTTTCATATTGTGAGTCGTAACTGCCTCTGTATTTGATGATACTCTTGGAAGTAGTAAATGCAGGAGTGTCCTTTTCAATGCGTACATCTGTGCTAAAATGACTCTTAGGTGTTGGAAGTTTTACTAGATCTCCTTCCGATAGCAGCAAAAAGCTTTTCCATTCGATTAGCTCCTTGCTCTATCGAAACTCATTCAAAAAAATAATCTCTACATTGTCGACGCCAACCCAGGCGTACTTGTCCGCTGCTGGGTTTGAAGATATGCAGTGAATATCAACTCTGTAATGGCTTGAGTATGAAGGTATTGCCACAGTTCGTTGGGCCAACTATTATGTTTCTGTACGTCCCTCTCCCTAACAATATCAGCTCTCTCACGGTAGCAGCAAATATTATCGGATGAACTTTATTATTATTTCCTGCCTTTCGTATCAAGTCTATACGTGACGCTTTCTTCTCGTTCTAGAGTCGAAGGGGCCCCTTCATCTTTCATGTTTGGTGGATAAGGTCGTTAAGACAATTCGTATTTTTTCCCCTTTCCTTTATCCATTATCCAGTTTCAGACTTGATTCCTTTGTCGACAAGAAAATGAGCTACGTCTAACTTGAACAGCTTTTTCTTTTCTTTTCAAACTTGTCATACCAGGGACGTGCTGAGGTCTTAAAAAGGACAACAAACATGAAACATTTCAGTCGCTAATTTTCCGGACATACAATTTTTCAGTAACTTTCGAATTAATGTACCGTAATTGGTTAAATTTTTCGGTAATATTTTCGTAAATTTAGATTTTTGAAGTATAAATTGTAATATCTGATATTTAATTCTGATTTTCAAAATTAAAATCTATATTGTTTTATCTTTCCCAATGTTTTAATTTTAGGGGCCCATCATGGCAGGGGCCCACAACAAGTTCTCGTCGGCTCGGTCCTAGCCAGCACATCCTTGTGTCGAACATTCGCCAGTATTCTCCGCTGTTGACTCGCTCATCTTGTCACCTCGCCGTTTTCGGTAAAATTGCTGTCATCACTTTGTTTTGGGGGAACTAACCTCATACAAATTTGGGTTGCCTGTGCTGTGATAAACCTCGTTGTCATATTTCTTGATGTACTGATACGCAGTATGATAGCCATCGTGATCATTTTCATCAGAATTATATTGTATTCCGCTTCAAGAGAGCTTCGAGCCATCTTTTTGGCCCAGCGAGTTTCAACGCTACGTGGTAGTGATAACCACCATCTTTGTGTGTTTCTAAGCAGCAGGCCCAGTGTTGTGGAACGACGTTTCCGCGTTTTGACATTGTTAAAGGGGGGGGGGGGAACTAATGGTAAAAATCACTCTCTTTGAATAGAGGCGGTCTATCAACAGTGCACCCACTAGCTTTTGAATTTTTTTGTACTCTAAAAACGTCCATTTGAACCATTTTTTGACCAACTTTAACTAACTTTAGGAGCAGTACAGGATATTGGACGGTGAGTTTCTCGGACAAATGGTTGTTGACAAATATACTCCAGCATTGCTGGAAATTTGGCCTTATTCTTCTCGAAGTACTTAGTCAAGAGGACAGTATCTTACTCCTTAGATTGTATAATGGTTTGTGAAATTGGCTTATCTTAAACAATATGTTATGCAAACTGAAATTGTTGTATTTTATTAGGGATATTAAGTACTGTTTAATAAACGAGCAGGAGTGTTTTATTAGGTTTAAAGACACGAGCGCGCAGCGCAAGTGGCTTTAGACCTAATAAAACACGACCTGCGAGTTTATTAAACGGCTTCAAACACGACTACAAATTCAATAGACATACCGCCTTATTAGTATTCTTTATTTATATATAAAAATACTAATGAGGACACGACAACAATAGATACTGCCTTATTAGTATTCTTTATATAAAGAATACTAATTAGGAGTGTTTTATCAAGTTTAAAGCCACTGCACGTGACATATTATGGTTGACATGATTTGCCAATAAACTTATGAATTATTAATGAGTGTTTGAAATATAGGTTCAATCATTGTTCCTACCAATATTTGTACATCTCTCTTTTTTTAACGAAATAATGAAAGGCATGACTTTTCCTACAATCCATGAGGTCAGGATAGCACTTATAGGAAAATGGCCAATAGAAAACATGGATTTTACCTGTAACATAAGACGTCATTTGCAATGAAAATTGAACAAATAAGTTCAGAACAACTATTAGGGATACTAGGGGCGACCTGGCTCTCTGGATTTCGATTCTTAAGTTAAATTCTTCCAACCTTCCTACTCTTTGATGAATTTATTAGCAATTTGATGTTTTGATGAAATAATTTGTGTGCTCTGCGCTCTATCTGGTCAGAAATTCCCATAATTTTTTTCTTGGCATTGTTGTTGGTAACTATGGCCTTCCACGATAAATTTGAATTTACAAGCAAAGTTTTCTCAGCAGCTGGTATTGTTTTCTCTGTGGTGGAGAAAATACGAGAAAAGGATAATCATGTTTGATGTTGTTCCATTGATTAGTTAAAACATTCTCATTCACTAATACGTCCATTGATTAGTTAAAACATTCTCATTCACTAATACGTTGAAAATATGATGGAAATTATTGATGGAAGATTGATATAATTTAATTTAATTCAATTAACTTTGCCAAG
>CACRXK020013421.1:0-14059 GCA_902702795.2 Paramuricea clavata
CACTGAGCTGTATAATAACTGGAGGACCTGCTCCTATACTTCGTTCAGTGATCAAAGTGAAGCCAAAAAAATGGCGGATTTTGACGTTTGCTGACGCCATTTCCATGACAACTGGTCCGTAATTCTCACAGAATTGCCACTGACAAACCGCGATCCTGAGCTTCAGACGACGTTTTCACCCCCCTGGTTTTGGCAGTGTTTTTAGTTAAAAACATAATATATTTTTCTCGTATTTTGCTGGGGGTTTTTTTCAACTTGGAAGGAATTAAAGTGCCGTTTTGCTCCACTTGCTGATGCAACAATTTACTTTACTTTACATAAAAGGACGAGTAATTCGTTTCACAGGTAAGATTCATGGGATGGATAGTAGTTTCAATATTGGACATTAAAGTCATAAAAAAACCTTGTAAAATTTGTGGTCATAAGACTTACTGTTTTGTTTTAGCCCTGGCGATCTGTCTTACACAGATTTTTCCGGTGAAAATAATTTCTTAGTTAATTTAATACACTTAATATAGACCAGGATTAAGCACAAGGCCAGAGAGGGGAGCAACGAGGGCAAAATAGCCAGGGCCACTACACTGGATTCACTTGTTATATGACATCAACATATAGTCGTGTACTGTTAACAAGTCAACTGTTAACAAGTCAACTGTTAACAAGTCAACTGTTAATGGTCCGCATACAATAAATTGACTTGTCCGATTTTGTCATATAAACAAAACTCCTGATTTTAATAGTCCTGAAACTGTTAAATCTGATGTTGTGAGCAGTGGCATAGCCAGACTGAAACAGAAGTGGGGAAACAATCAATTGTGTCATCAAGAAATTGGTGGGTGGGTCAGTGAGGGAGCTGCCAAAGGCATGAGCCTGTTAGCGGGTCTGGGGGCACGCTTATCCAGAAGATTTTAAATCTGAGGCCTCTCAGAGCCCTGAAATGCAATCAAATTCACTAGCTCAGTAAGGGACCAGTCATTATTAATGCCGGGTAGGGGGCCGGAGGAAATTTAGAGGGGCCACAAAAAGTTTTGACCATTGAAGTGGGGGGGGGGCAGAAAATATTTTGAACATAAAGGGGGGGGGGCAAAAAATAAAATCTATGGAATAGTTTGTAACATGTAATATCAAAAGAGTAATGTAATATACAGTATACATACATACATTGAACAGTAATGCCCAATATATTGAACCTAAAGTTGTGTTCTAACTACTATATATGGAAATTGTCATCCTCATCATCACCGTAGAATTTGTCTGAAGGGTCATGCACTGTATTTGCAACTATGCAAGATTCAATTGACAGTTGTTGTCCTGTTTTACGCTTTTTAACACAGCGGACCTCTTTGGGATGTTCTGTTTCTGCATGTTGTTGACAGTCTCTTCTGCCATCTCTTCAATATAATGCTTCCACCAGACACAAATGTTTTTTTATCAATTAGTAAAAGACTAGGCCTGATGTGTGTTTTTTTTGTTTGAGGGCCAACAACTTTTCAGGTATAAAGTCTGAATTGTCTATTGTGTCTATTGTGAAACTAAAGTCACTCCTGTCCACCTTGGCTATCATTTTCAATATTTACAATATTCTTTACAGCTGCAAGTAAACTGAGTATGAGGGCAGGAAAAATGCTTACGAAACTGACTTAGATTCATTGAATTCAGAATTGGGGGGAGGGGGCTATGAAATATGGTGCCTCAATGGGGGGGGGATAAATTTTGATTTTGTTAGAAAAATAAGGGGTCATGAGAAATTTTTGCTATTCATAAAAATTTCCTCCAGCCCCCTACCCGGCATTAATAATGACTTGTCCCTAAAAACAATCCGTAAGAATCATTTACAAAAAAAATCATGTACTGGACATGTATTTCCACAACCAAGTGGAATACACAAAGAACTACAGCAAGAATGTTTTTATTAATTAACCTAACTGTGGATCCTTCCTCTCTCTTGAACAAATTGTTATCTTTGCCTGTCATTGTCTTGACTTTCTTGGAATTAGTTACAGAGAAACTATGATTAACTAGTGGATAATGATTCACCATTTCAGTACTATGTAAAAATACTTTAATTAGTACACATGCAGATGCAGTTTTATGGATGAGAAGAAGTATCCACAATTTTGATAATAAATGCTGTTTTTGAGGTGGGAAATGTGTAATAATATTAGTGTAATATGATTGTTGTCTTTTGTCTTGCAGGAATTATTGGTTATATTGCGGGCATCACAGAACATGGGACAAGGCATTAAAATACAGAATAGCCAAAAGCAAAGTCATAATAATTAATACCACAGTAACTTAATTATCTGATGGCAATCATAGATGGATTTTTTGGGGGGATGCAGGTGGTGTGCACCCCAAAAATATTTTCACCACCTCAGAACGTTTTCCCACCCCACCTAGAGATATTTGCACCCACCCCAGAAATTTAAATGCTGGTTTGATTAAATGACAGCAGTATAATTGAACTAAATAAGACTTAAAACAAGGCCAAAAATCTTGAAATATCCTGGGGGTTGGTGCCCCCAACCTTACCCCAACTCTGTCCCCACTAGTGACTGTACCCTCAGCATGGGCATACAGGAAGGAAAAAATTAGGTGGACGGAAAGAAATTTGCCTGACTTTTTCGGATTGTGCCCGGGTTGTCAAAAAAAAATTTCCAGAGAAACTTTCCGAAATTGTTGTCAACAGGGGGGGAGGATGCTACGAAAAATTCCTATTAGATAGCATATTTCCCACAAAATTGACAGAATAATAAGCCAATACTGCCCAACTGGCTTTGTTTGCCCAACAAACTGGGGGGGGCACACCCATGGTAGACCCCGGTAGACCCTGCTGCATCTTACTCAGCACACCATGTGCTCACTTTCCACCCCTGAATTTTTCTGCTCACCCCCACCCCAAGCAAAATTTGAAAATGTCTATAGATTATGGTGATGATAACATAAAAGTATAAACCTTTATTACCGTAAGGTAATGTTAATTAATTAAGAATATTAAGTTAACACATGCTCCACTACATCATTTTAATTACAATAATTTTAGTGTTAATTTAAAATTATTCACTGTTAATAATTCTACTGTATTGAAGAAGTTCAAATAAAATAGTTCAAAATTAATCCAGCTTTTGTGTCTTCAATTTCCATACATCTTGCTTGGTACTGCCCTACTTTTACTTGTCAATGTCAGAGCCACTCTATGGGTTAATTGGGAAACCAGAGTGAGTCAGGACAAATGCCAAATTATGACATGACAATTGTGAGATAATTCTGGAATAAACAAAAATATATTATATGTTGTAACTTTGAGCACAAAAATGATGATGGGAAAAACAAAACAATGTGACTCAACTCCAAACCAGAGACACAGAACCATTGGTGCAATTATCAGGCTTTTAATGGTATAATAATCAAAAGTGGCCAGGATACAAGGTACCTTCCCAGTGCAAGGGAAGCAACATACAGTAGTTGGTGTTCCAAATTGTTAAACCCATTAAGCTGCAGACAGGGCCGTACACAGGATTTTTTCACCGGGGGAAGGGGGGAGTAAGGCCTATATGCCGAAAAAGTCCCAAATATCCAAAGAATAATTAATGAATTCTAAAAATCGTGAATATAGTTTTCTCTGGGGGGCAGTTGCCTCCCTTGCCTCCCCGCTGTGTATGGCCCTGGCTGCAGAGCTTCCCCAGTGGGGCGCATTGCAGCTCAATTGGTTAATTATAAAGGTTATGATAGACGTTATGTACCACCTGAGCTTTCATCACCCCTACAACCCTCTGCCCCCCAACAATGTGTTATAAATGGCCAATGTACTACCTTTTCATCATACAGCAGCAACATTTTCTTGGGGGGGGGATCCAAAAATCTTGACATTGATTAGCCTTGTATGCAAAGTTGGCACATATTACACAAAACCTGAATATATTTAAACACATACCTGACATACCGTTTGCTTTGAAGGAACGTCTGGAGTTACTGTAATACCATTTTCTAAAGTACAGTATAGATAACAAAAAGTTTTAGTTTCTGCAACCAAATTTTGAAATATACAGATAACAGATTGCCAAATTACACCAAAAAAACCAGCAAAAGGCTGTTTTCTTAACAAAAAGATTGCATTTCATCGTCAAGCTTAAGTTAAGCCTACCAATTTTATGTGAGATAAGATAAAGCATAAATAAAATTGAATGAAATACCTGTTTATAGCTCGCTGATTCAAATATCCTCTTTGGCTTTGCTCACATTTTGCGAGGACAGCGAGGTTTGAATTTTGTTGTCTTTCTCGGGAAGAATAACTCGTATGACTTGCACATCTTTGAACCAATAACCAAGTTTAGAAAAAATATCTCGAAAACATTTTAAAAATCGATTCAAATATCGAGAAAATACTACAAAACCCGAGCAAAATTGCAAAAATCTAAAGTTTTTTAAAGAAAACCAGGGGGTGTGGAAATTGTAGCGGGCTCAGATCCGAGCCTGGTCAGTGGTAATTACCATGAGAAATACGGACCAGTTGTCATGGAGATGGCGTCAGCAAAGGCCGAAATCCGCCATGTTTTTGGCTTCACTTTTTTTTCCCGTGCAGGTCCTCCAGTAATATAGTATAGCTCAGTGACGGTGACATTCACGTGACCGACTTTTCAACATAGGTTGCCAAGCGCACGAATCGTCTTTGAAGTTTGCCGCGTTTCCTAACCATGTTCCCCCCTATATAAACTATGGAGGAACCAAGCCTAGAAGGCCTAGTTGATTTCCCAACAACATGGCCAAAACTGCCCTGAAACTGCCCTGGTTGCGAAATGCCCAATTATTGCGTTCTCAAACAGAATTACTTGCAACTTAACGGCGAATTTAAACCGATACAGGTAAAATAAACTCATTTATAGTATAAACTTACTATTTTTATTTGTATACACGTCTAGAAAATCGGGGTTTTTATCATAAAGTTCGAAGCAACACTATTATTTAATATGTTGACATTTACTTGACAGTTGACAAGGTGTAGCGAAAGCACAAAATGAGTCAAAATATATACCAAAAGTAGAATCTTTCATGAAATTTTGTCTTATACACAACTACATTAATAGTATTTTCTCAATTTTGGCAAGAAGCAGTCTTGTGTTTGTAAAATATACAAACACATATACAATTATAATTTATTAAATAAAACGGATACATATATTATTAGCCCGTACAGTACTGTATATAAAAACGTACATTGTTTCCAAATGGTATATCCGTAATATTTGAACAATAATTTCAAATTCCTCATTCCCAAATATAGTTATTCAAAGCAAAACAGTAGATTGTCTTGCGAATAAAAGAATTATTATTTTGTGCTTTCGCTTCACCTTGTCAACATAATAATAGTGTTGCTTCAAACTTTATGATAAAAACCCCGATTTTCTAGACGTGTATACAAATAAAAATAGTAAGTTATACTATAAATGAGTTTATTTTACCTGTATCGGTTTAAATTCGCTGTTAAGTCGCAAATAATTCTGTTTGAGAACGCAACAATTGGGCATTTCGCAATCAGGGCAGTTTCAGGGCAGTTTTGGCCTTGTTGTTGGGAAATCCACTAGGCCTTCTATTTTTTCGCTCGCGTCAGGCTTGTATCCTTCCTCCGCCCCGCCCCCAAATCACCTAGTCCCAGTCTTTTCATGTGAAAAAGCGCTGAATATTAAAAAAATATCAATAAAAATAGAAGGCCTAGGTCTAGGCTGGGGCCATTCAACATGGCGGCCGTCAGCTCACTGCAGCCACTGATATATATCAGTGACTGCAGCCATGACTGCAGCTCACTTCCGGCTTCACTTCTGAACACCGGATGCTCTATGAGTGGTTGAAAACAATTGAACCTATCATTCTATCAAGTTACATACAAAGATATTTTATAAAAGACCCCCGCAATTAAAGAAGAGATACAGAATATTGAAAACATGAATTCATTGCTCAAGTTAGGCGTTATAATAGCAATGGTTGGAATAAGTTATCGATTATTGAGAGTGTTTATTGCCGGTGGAGTTTGCACAAGCAAGGCAAGGATGTCTGGCAAGACAGTCATTATAACCGGAGCAAACTCGGGAATTGGTAAAGCTACTGCAGTTGACTTAGCGAGACGTGGTGCGAGAGTAATCATGGCATGTCGTGACCTCGAGCGAAGCAAAACTGCTTTGAACTACATTGTTAAAAAAACAGGTAGTTCAAGTGTAATTTTAAAGCACCTAAACCTTGCCTCGATGAAATCCATCCGTGCATTCGCCGAAGACATCAACACAAACGAGGCTAAGCTTCATGTTTTAATAAACAATGCCGCACTAATGAGTGGCCGAGAACGGGAGGAGGCAGAAGATGGACTTGAATTAACAATGGCAGTGAATCATTTCGGACACTTTTTATTGACAAATTTACTTCTGGATTTATTGAAGAAATCAGCGCCCTCACGCGTTGTTGTTGTCGCATCAATTGCCCATCATAATTATATGGAAACTCGATCACCTTTCAGATTTGATAATATGCACAGCGAAATATTTTACACTCTCTGGGAAGCTTATGGTCAAAGTAAGTTGGCGAATATTTTATTTACTCGTGAGTTGGCAAGACGTTTAAGTGGCAGTGGTGTTACAGCGAATTCACTTCATCCTGGAATATCTAAAACAGGGCTATTCAATTTTACCCGCCATTTTGGATGCCCAGAGAACATAGGAAATTTGTTGTCACGAGTTACAACTTTAATTTCCAAGACAGCTGAAGAAGGGGCACAAACGGTCATACATTTAGCTGTGTCTGAAGAAGTCGAGGGCACCACTGGGAAGTATTTTGTGGATTGTAAAGAACAAGATCCGGCAAAAACAGCACAGGATGACGTAGCAGCAAACAGATTGTGGCACACCAGTGCTGAACTTGTAGGGTTAGGGATAATGACTAAAAAAGTATGAATTACTGGTGAAATGGACGTAATATGGAATTGCGTCACAACATTCCTTTAGTCACTTGCCACCTGGCCATATCCTGCTGCATTCTTGACTTTAGTTCGAAGTTCGAGACATAATATGAAAAATTTCGGTAAATATTCAGTTGGGCATTTGATCGCTTACACGCGTTTTGCTAAAACAGAAATTATTTTAGCAAAAGCATATATTCAATTATGCCATTGGAAATTGCATTTATGAAGTTCAGTTATGCTATTATGATATTCGATATTATGATATTCGAATTTCATTCGGCGTGAAACAGTCATATTATTGAAATTTCATTCGGCGTGAAACAGTCATTATTGAAATAGTCATTCGGCATGGCGCTCAGAAACCAAAATTCGACTTCCGGTTTAGCGAGAAAAGCACGCGGGAATTGTAATTTCAACATGGCCGAAGGCGAAGGCAATTTAAGTCAACAGCGTGCTGTTTCTTTGTTGCAAGAAGCGACAAGATTGATCAGAGAATATCCTGGATCATCAAATGATGTTTCTTCAGCACAAGTTGCGAGTCCAAATGTAATTTCTCAAAGCGAATCGCATGCTACTACATCATCTGGCGGCACTGCCGTCAATACATCAAATCCAGAAAGAGTGTTGGGGAATTTTAGAAATCGTTTTGCGCCGTATGGGTATACTGGTCGCCGATGTCTAAGTTCCTCAACCCAGTTGTTTCCAGAACGTCTACAACACTTATATTTCTGTCTTGTTGAGTTAACTTGCCTTCGACTTCGGTCATGGCGGAATTTAATACAATTTCCCGCTAAACCGGAAGTCGAGTTTTGGTTTCTGAGTGCCATGCCGAACCGGAAGTCGAATTTTGGTTTCTGAGTGCCATGCCGAATGACTGTTTCACGCCGAATGAAATTTCAATAATGACTGTTTCACGCCGAATGAATTCGAATAACATAATATCGAATATCATAATAGCATAACTGAACTTCATAAATGCAATTTCTAATTGCATAATTGAATATATGAATTTTGGCGGATATCACACCTCATATTTTTCGACCCACGACTTATACGAACGACGCACGACTTTTTACCAACGACACACGACACTTGTGAGTAATGCTTATCAGTTGATTTGTTAACTGATTTCCATCACAATTTGAATTTTGTTATTTGTTAACGAAATGCATATTTTATTCATCCAATCCCACAGTAATTATACTAGTTGGGATTGGAATCTTAACGAAATGCCTGTTTTATTTATTGATATCTGTATGACTGTATCAGAATATAATACCAATCCCACAGTAATTATACTAGTTGGGATTGTAATCTTAACGAAATGCCTGTTTTATTTATTGATATCTGTATGACTGTGTCAGATTGGAATCTTGACGAAATGCATGTTTTATTCATCGATATCTGGATGACTGTTTTAGACTATAATACCAATACACAGTAATTATACTAGTTGGGATTGGAATCTTGACGAAATGCATGTTTTATTCATAGGTATCTGGATGACTGTATCAGACTATAATACCAATCCCACAGTAATTATATACTAGTTGGGATTGGAATCTTAAGGAAATGCATGTTTTATTTATTGGTATCTGGATGACTGTATCAGACTATAATACCAATCCTACAGTAATTATACTAGTTGGGATTGGAATCTTAACGAAATGCATGTTTTATTCATTGATATCTGTACGACTGTATCTGACTATAATACGAATTCCACAGTAATTATACTAGTTGGGATTGGAATCTTAACGAAATGCATCTTTTATTCATTGGTATCTGGATGACTGTATCAGACTATAATACCAATCCCACAGTAATTATACTAGTTGGGATTGGAATCTTAACGAAATGCATGTTTTATTCATCCAAACCCTCAGTAATTATACTAGTTCGGATTGGAATCTTAACGAAATGCATGTTTTATTTATTGGTATCTGGATGACTGTATCAGACTATAATACCAATCCCACAGTAATTATACTAGTTGGGATTTGAATCTTAACAAAATGCATGTTTTATTGATCCAAACCCACACTAATTATACTAGTTGGGATTGGAATCTTGACGAAATGCATGTTTTATTCATTGGTATCTGGATGACTGTATCAGACTATAATACCAATCCCACAGTAATCATACTAGTTTGGATTGGAATCTTAACGAAATGCATGTTTTATTCATCCAAACCCACAGTAATTATACTAGTTGGGATTGGAATCTTAACAAAATGCATAGTTATTCATCCAAACCCACAGTAATTATACTAGTTGGGATTGGAATCTTAACGAAATGCATGTTTTATTTATTCGTATCTGGATGACTGTATCTGACTATTATACCAATCCCACAGTAATTATACTAGTTGGGATTGGAATCTTAACGAAATGCATGTTTTATTCATTGATATCTGTATGACTGTATCTGACTATAATACCAATCCCACAGTAATTATACTAGTTGGGATTGGAATCTTGACGAAATGCATGTTTTATTCATTGGTATCTGGATGACTGTATCAGACTATAATACCAATCCCACATTAATTATACTAGTCGGGATTTGAATCTTAACGAAATCATACATGTCCAATACCTATGCAAGATGTCCAATGGAATAATCAAAAGGCCATTGGACATTCCATTTGTCAAATGGATCAAATGGACCTCCAATTTTCCATTGGACTTTTGCTTGTCCATTGGATCCAATGGACAAATGGAATGTCCATTGGCCAGCAATGGATCAACTATCGGAACTATGCATCACCCGAATAACAGACCATGTGAAGGTTGCCGATCGGAACAATGCATCAACCGGATAAGAGCTTCCGCGTTTTTACCATTACGTAATTAACAGGTTGCAAGACTCCATGTGGACATATTATGAAACCAGAGAGATGTTCCAATGGTCCAATGGATCCAATGGACCAATTATTGTCCAATGGAATTTTACCTGTCCATTGGATCCAATGGACAAATTAGCCTTTCCATTGGAAAATTACCTGTCAATTGGTCCAATGGGAAAATAATATGGAAGTCAATAGACATTTCTTATATCAATAATATAACAATATGTTATTGCTTCGTTCTTAAAAACTCACGCAATATATCAACATAATTTTGCTTCGTTCTCAAGAAACCACGCGCACATAACACGGGAACTGGAAGATCCTTACATGAATAAATAAATATAATATGTTGTTGCTTCGTTCTTAAGAACTCACGCAATATATCAACATAATTTTGCTTCTTTGTCAACTAGAGACCACGTGTACATAACACGGGAACGGGAAGATTTCTTATATCAATAATATAACAATATGTTATTGCTTCGTTCTTAAAAACTCACGCAATATATCAACATAATTTTGCTTCGTTCTCAAGAAACCACGCGTACATAACACGGGAACGGGAAGATCCTTACATGAATAAATAAATATAATATGTTGTTGCTTCGTTCTTAAGAACTCACGCAATATATCAACATAATTTTGCTTCTTTGTCAACTAGAGACCACGTGTACATAACACGGGAACGGGAAGATCCTTATATGAATAAATAAATATAATATGTTATTGCTTCGTTCTTAAGAACTCACGCAATATATCAACATAATTTTGCTTCTTTGTCAACTAGAGACCACGTGTACATAACACGGGAACGGGAAGATCCTTACTATGAATAAATAAATATAATATGTTGTTGCTTCGTTCTTAAGAACTCACGCAATATATCAACATAATTTTGCTTCTTTGTCAACTAGAGACCACGCGTACATAACACGGGAACGGGAAGATCCTTACATGAATAAATAAATATAATATGTTGTTGCTTCGTTCTTAAGAACTCACGCAATATATCAACATAATTTTGCTTCTTTGTCAACTAGAGACCACGTGTACATAACACGGGAACGGGAAGATCCTTATATGAATAAATAAATATAATATGTTGTTGCTTCGTTCTTAACTCACGCAATATATTATATAGCAATATAATATGTTGTTCTTTCTTTCTTTCTTTCTTAAATTAAGAAACCTACACGCAATATATCAATATAATATGTTGTTGCTTCGTTCTCAAGAGATCAACTGGATCCAATGGAAAAATAATATGCAAGTCAATATAGACATTTCTTAGCCTATATCAATAATATAACAATATGTTGTTGCTTCGTTCTTAAGAACTCACGCAATATATATA
Organism: Paramuricea clavata; assembly: GCA_902702795.2. Classification (NCBI taxonomy): domain Eukaryota; kingdom Metazoa; phylum Cnidaria; class Anthozoa; order Malacalcyonacea; family Plexauridae; genus Paramuricea; species Paramuricea clavata. The sequence continues at coordinate 11,155 of CACRXK020013421.1, forward strand.
TCAACATAATTTTCCTTCGTTCTCAAGAGACCACGTAAATAACACGGGAACGTGAAGATCCTTATATCAATAATAATATAGTATGTTGTTGCTTCGTTCTTAAGAAATCACGCAATATAGGCTATCAATATAATATGTTGTTCGTTCATTCGGTTAAGAAATCACGCAATACAGCAAAGCATAGGCTAATATGCTATATACGTCGTTGCTTAATTCGTTCTCAAGAGACGCGCAATATATCAATATAGCTAATATAGCACTTGCTTCGTTTTCAAAAACCACGCAATATATCATATAGCAATATAATATGTTGTAGTTTCTTTCTTAAGAAACCTACACGCAATATATCAATGTAATATGTTGTTTCTTCGTTCTCAAGAGACCACGTATATAACAGGGGAAGGGAAAGATCCTTATATCGATATGATATAATATGTTGTTGCTTCGTTCTTAAGAAATCACGCAATATACTATTAATATAATATGTTGTTGGTTCGTTCAGTTAAGAAACTCATCACGCAATATAGCAAAGCATAATATGCTATATATGTCGTTGCTTCGTTTTCAAAAACCACGCAATATATCATATATAAATATAATATGTTGTTCTTTCTCTCTTAAAGTCTTGTTTACACTACAAGCCTTGGCCTGGCCTTGGCCTACATTTTGGCAGTGTAAACACACTTTGGCCTAGCCTTGGCCTGACCTATAGGCCAGCAAATCTGGGCCAACTACAACCGGTGCCCAGGTCTGGCCTACGCTTGTGGGAATGTTTTACACTTACGGCCCTGGCCTTATTTTCATGGCAACGTGCGTCCACAGGGCACAGTGAGATATTATCGGCGAGCGGACAACGCCACAACACATAAAAATACACAAAATTAATTACAAAATTCTAGGCCAAAGTGACCCATTCTCAAAAAAATAATGTTATGGTGTAAACGCGCAACATTTACCAAGGCTTGTAATGTAAACATGACTTTAGTCAAAGCTGCTAAAACTACCGCTTATGCGCAGGATATAACCGTCGTGGGAACAGAATGTAAACTCAGAAAATCTTTGGCGGTGTGTGGGCGTCTTTTTTGTCGGAATACGACGTCTTATGATGCATTTAATTATAACGTTTCCTTTAATTAATTGCCTCCGGCTCCTGGTCATCTTCTTGCGCTCTGCCTATATCTAGTTCACTCCATTTCGAACGCAAAGTTCTATTAATCTAAATAAAGTTCTATTTAGATATGAAGATGGACATATATAAATATATTCTAGGGTTTGTTGAAGAATATATTTGCCACAGAACAATTATGCCGTGAGCCTATCGCATATTTTTAGGGGTATATATACCAACTTGAGATATTACCTTATGCCTTATATTCTATATATAAAGTTTAATTGTGTTATCAACCTATAAGGGTTCAATAACAATGCATGCAAGCGTATTTGACGTTGCAAATGCAAAACAAATAAATTAAATGCAGTGGGGTACTTAATAAGCATCGACACTTAACCACAACTCCAAGCGTAAGCTACCTATATATGATAGAAAAAAGGACATTGTGAGTAAATTTTTGTTCTTTTTTGTCTTTGAAACCCTCATGAGTATCATTCATGCTTTGTGTTCTTGCTTATATTATGTCGCCAGTGAAAACCGGGCTTCACACATTGCATTTTAAATATTCAGTTGAGCATTGGACATCACTTATGATGCTTTTTACTGAACATAATTCGAAATTATTCCACAAATTAAAGTTGCTATTTTTAGCTAGCCTGCTCAGCAGCTCCGCATTTGGGCTGAGAGCAGCCGGCTACTTTTTAGCGAAAACCGCAAATTTAGGGCATTTTTCGAATCATTAGACATTACGACTTTTACGCAAGACTTTTTACGCACGGCGAAACACGACTTTTCACCCAGTCCCGCCAAAACTTAAACATAACAGGCGGCATGCATTCAAGGCAGGTAATTGATGTTCGACACGGAATGACCCTCATCATTATCCAACCGTCTCAAACAGATTTTTTTGGGTTTATGTTCTTTTTTTATTCGCTGTTTGTATTTTAAGCACTTATTAATTGCCACGACTTTTTACAAAGACTAATTAGTTTTTCACGCAGAAAGACGTCTTGCACTTTTGTTAGGTTTCCATCGGCACACAAATCTGCAGTTACATGGAACGCACTCAAATTTCAGGTCAACTGTCAAAGCGATACATCCTTCTAGCTATTTATGTATTAAAGGCTATATAACTGAATTTTTTAATTACATGTGCTTTGTATATAATTTGAATTTGCAATTCAGTGGCAGCTGCTACAAGGAGCCCAAGTTTTTTCTGTCCTTTAATAAAAGATAAAAGAAAGGTCGTATGGCGAAATAACATATGATGCTACATGCACGTGTCGGCAAAATATAAATACTTCCTATCTTACACGTTCACCATAATCCATGACAACATATCAGTATATAAGTAGTGTTATATAACAGTCACTTCGTTTCCTATGCCAAACTTGTATGCAAATTATTATCGTAATTGTATAACATCTCATCTTACATCGCGTCAAAATTGGTAACAACTAGTCCTTGGTCATTGCCAACGCCGTCGCTACTCGGTTAAACTGCTCAGTTTCGTCAGTGCTGCTGTTACCAAGAAGAAATGAATTACTAAAAATGTTTCAATACAAACTTTCCAGTTTTGACTGCCAGTGCAGTTTTCCTCACAGTTCTTCCACAGTCGGAAGCTTGTGTTCAAATCCAACATTTTTAAATCTTTTCAATGTATTTTTAACGTAAGCCAAAGTCACTACGCACGACAAAAATGTTTCATAATTACATATCAATACTGCATGGAAACGCCGAAAATGTTTAATCCTAGTCGGATGGAATTTCGCGGCGGCCTCATGTTTCATGCTG
>CACRXK020013422.1:0-14058 GCA_902702795.2 Paramuricea clavata
TTTGGCGCGAGTTAAGATTTTCTGGAGCCCATAATCAATGATTTTTGCATAATTTATAGCTAATTAACATATTTCTTGAGAGGCGCTAAAAGTAAACAATTTCTTTCTGACTAACATATCTCAGATGAAAGAGACTACCACAGCTAGTAATACCCTTTTTGTAAATATAGTCGTAATGTTCTTTTCCTGACACGCTGAGAGAGCTTTGTTTTTTAATGTTATGCCACATTTATTCAGTCTGACCAGATTCATATAAATGTCACGAACTTGTATATTTCAAAAATATACCAGAAATCAGAATTCAGAAAGACCGATTATTCTTTCATTGATTCAGTTGATTGATTTAGTTGATTGATTTAAAAAACTATAAGTATAATAGAACATTCCATGTGTTTCCATTGCCCCTATATAGGGCTAGAATGTTTATCAATATGTTCTATTTTTCTGTGGCGACGGCATATTAACAAAATACGACACAAAAATGTACATTCCGTCATTCGAATTTATGCCGACATATCAGAATGTTATTTATGAAGTTTGAATTGAATTTACTTAACGCGAAATAAATACTAAAATAGGAATTTTCTATGCTGGGTTAGTAAAAGAAAAAGCATAATTTTAATTGTATGTAATTTCGATGAATACTATAAAAAAATTATACGCATTGTTTATATAAATTAGCTAACATTTTTAACAAAAATATCAATTTTATAAGTAATCGAATTTCAATATTTTTCTTTGAAAAAAATATTTTCGTGAGCTCCATGGCTGAGAATAAATTTCAAAAGTTTGTGAATTAAAATTCACAAGACACAAGTTTGATATTTTTGTTAAATAACATGATCAGAATGCTTATAGTTTATTTTGTTACATAGCTAAAACAAACGTCGCTACTATCGTAATAAATGTGTAAATGTTAGCTAATTTATATAAACAATGCGTATAATTTTTTTTATAGTATTCATCGAAATTACATACAATTAAAGTTATGCTTTTTCTTTTACTAACCCAGCATAGAAAATTCCTATTTTAGTATTTATTTCGCGTTAAGTAAATTCAATTCAAACTTCATAAATAACATTCTGATATGTCGGTCATAAATTCGAATGTACATTTTTGTGTCGTATTTTGTTAATATGCCGTCGCAACATATTGATAAAAATTCCAGGCCTATAAAGGGACAATGGAAACACATGGAATGTTCTATTATACTTATAGTTTTTTAAATCAATCAACTGAATCAAGGAAAGAATAATCGGTCTTTCTGAATTCTGATTTCTGGTACTGATATTTTTGAAATATACAAGTTCGCGACATTTATGAATCTGGTCAGACTGAATAAAGGTGGCATAACATTCAAAAACAAAGCTCTCTCAGCGTGTCAGGAAGAGAACATTACGACTATATTTACAAAAAGGGTATTACTAGCTGTGGTAGTCTCTTTCATCTGAGATATGTTAGTCAGAAAGAAATTGTTTAATTTTAGCGCCTCTCAAGAAATATGTTAATTAATAGCTATAAATTATGCAAAAATCATTGATTATGAGCTCCAGAAAATCTTAACTCGCGCCAAATACAGATTGATACCCGCAGGTTTTTCTTCAGATCTTCTGAAAATAAGTATAAATCATTACAGTCAAGCACATTTCAGCGTAATTTTAGGTCCCCATTTGGAGATCTCAGGCTTCGATTTTAGTGTAATTTTGTAGACCGAACAAGAAGCAAAAACCGGTGTGCCGTCAAGTTGCTGTCGTTTATTCACAATTTAATCAAATGCTCTTATTTTTTGGAACAGGGAACCTGAATTGTATCTTAACTTGTTGATCTAGTTGAAATTTGGAAATAGTCAGGCGTTTTGACACAGCGCGGCTCTACAATTTACCGAAATTCAACCTTCGATTTTGCTTGTAATTAGCTCTGTACGGGTAAAATGAGTTTCGGCGTCTAGCGAAGCCATAAAAAAGAATTTTCAAAAAAAAAATTATTTTGGACACTTGTATACCAATGCCTTTCAACACACAAAAAATAAAGGAAATCTATTTTCCGAAGTCAAAGTCATCGGACCGCTCTTAGCGGGACTGCCACTTAATCACCTCATTGATTATTTTCCATGTTTTCTTAATATCACCTGAATTATTATGTATTTTTTCTTGATAGTGTTGACGCATTGTACTTTTAATCAATCTATTATAATGATTCTTCAATGATTTATAGGCTGCCCAGTCGCCGTCTAAGTTAGATAAAGTTGCCTTTCGTTTAAGATATGCTTTTTGGCGTTTATAATATTTTAACTCACGGGTTAACCAAGGTACACGTTTCTTAGACACTCTACGTTTTTTTAAGGGTGCATGTTTATTGACAATATGAAGAAATTTATTTTTCCAAGTTAACCAAGAAATGTTGGGATCTAAATGGTCTAAATTTAGGCTTGATAATGATTCCAATTCAAAAAGAAAAGTTAACCCAGATACTCCTGATCTAGTTCAGTTAGAAATTGACCCTGCAAATGAGATTGGTTATATTGCGGAAGATATCCTGCAAGATACAGTACAAGAGAACCCAGAAATGGTTGATGAAGTTCAGGATCACACAAATGACACTCAAGCAAATGTCTCTGAAGAGAATATGCATGGCGATAGGAATCCTGAGAACATAATACCTGACCCAGAAGTGGAAACTGATGGTAATCGTGTGGTGCGAAGAAGACAACCCCCTCACAGATTCACATATTATGGTCCTGGAAATCCCGCGTATATCAGTCCGGTTTATGGGGGGAAAGTCGAGCAGTATCTGTCAGTCCACAACGATTGCACAAACCAACCTTTCCATCTACCTCACCCTTCGCCTCCTGTATTTCATTGGAATCCTCCAATCCCTCCACCATTCGGAATACCACCGGCAACACCCCAATTCTGAATCCCTTCCTATCCACCTGCACCCGGAACATTTCCCCCAATGATCCCTCAACCTCAATTTTGGAACCCATACCCAGCCCATTCCTACCGTACGATTGTGGTAGACAAACATTTTATAGATCAAATTATTATCTATACGGTTTAGTTAATATAGTTGAAAGAAAACTTTTTAGTGTAACTCAAAAATTAAGTTTAAGTACGTCGAACAGTTTAGAAGATGTATGGACAGATTAGTAACATGGGCCTCGGATCAACCCATTCCAGAGGAAGTTAATTAAGATAATTAATATTAAAAGAAACGTTACTTAGTCGAAGAAGAAGAAACAGTTACGCGTATTCACAAGTCGAAGACGACTCTTTTCGTTAGAGGGGGAGAGTATACCCCATGGAATTTAACATTACGTAATTAGTAATAGACCGGAAATACGTCACATGGCTTGACAGAGCATGCGGTATATTGGAAAATCGTATTGTGTAGAAAAAGACAGAGATTATACAATTACTTGATGGTTTCCGTGTTTTGGATGGCCTGATCCAAACACGCGGGAATGTTGCGAGAGTTAAGAAAAGCGCGCGAAAACACGAGCCGAAGGCGAGTGATTTTGCGCGCTTTTTTTAACTCTAGCAACACTCCCAAGTGTTTGGATCAGGCCATCCTAACACGGAAACCTTAAAGTAATTGTTTTATAAAATAACAACAACACGATAGTCTTCCGTGTTTGGATGGCCTGATCCAAACACGGGTTTCGACCGATCAGAGCACGCGTTATATACATGTTATTTTATAATAATAGTTGTAGATTCGATGTTTATACCGTTAAAATGTGAGTTTTAAATAATAATAAAGTTACACACTAAAGCACAAAGAGTGAAGGAAACACCGTCGGCACTGAATATTCAACATGTTGAATAATTTTAGTGACGAATGAATTGAACATTTCCTCCAAATGTGCGCGCTCGAAAAGCTATCACCTTTCATTGTAGATCGAATAAGAATGCGCAATAAAACATACGACAAATTAAAGCTGAAAAGGAAAAGAATTAATGAGGAATATTCATATATCGCTACTCAAGTGTTACATTCCTGATTAATTATTTTCCTTTGGTCTTACATTAGGCCTACTCAATATCCAATTGAAGCATGGCGTATTTCTTTGTTTCGTGAGGACCATGGTAGAACTGATTACACTGATGACTGTGGCCCAACATAAAATGCTATGATACCGTGCGCTGCCTACAATACAATTGAAGTGGAAAACGGCCTTAACCCTGTGCAATAGTAAACCCGCCAGAATTCATTGTATTTTCAAACTTCTTAAACGTTAAACTGAAGTTGTTAATTCCGTTGGAAAATACCGAACAATCAACATTCCTCCACTTGTCATGCATGAACTCATTTTAAATCAGTCAGATTGCAGCGTTGGTTAACGTTGCTGAACTGAAATATAAGAAGATAATACAGTCCTGTTCATTAGTTATAGTTCTTACTATAAAATGTTTGCTGTACAGATATTGGAAGAAATTCTAGTCTAGAAAAACACTAGTAAGTTTGTACTAGTTAATTAATGTGTTTTGTGAAGTATGTTTTTTTATTATAACCGCGGACACAATGTGAATGGCTTATATATATATATATACGATAAGGTTTATTATATATTAGCTACTGTATAAAATCAACTGGCCAAGTAAAAAGGTATGAAACACACAACGAATATTAGCATCTTGGAAACTCAAAATTCGAAATATGACAACAAAAGTTACAAAATTCAACTTTATTTCAAAGTCATTGTCAATTTGAGCGTTACAAGCGTGGTGATAGCTATAGCTTAGTTAATTGATCTTGAGTGTCAAGATTTTTAATATTCGGAGTGTGTAATTTCATCTTATATCTCGCGAAACTGTCTTATGGTAAAGGATCAAGTAAAAAGGACCTTTTAAAATCGAACTTTGAAAATTACCAAATCTTTCAGTTCAAGGCTATGTTGAAGGAGAGTCGAGATCACAGAGAGTGTAAAATGCATGTCGAGGTGGACAGTAACGACGCAGCCATGCATTGAGTCTGTTGAAGGAAAATCAGTAACCTGTTTAATTAAATTAACCGGTGTAAATAACAACATGACTGATAGCACATACAGTCATCTGTATGTTGTGCGTAAACAGTGTAAAGCACCAGAACAGAATTTGCCTTCGGTGCCAGTAAACATTAAATACTAGGAGTTACTATCGCAAGGAAAATGCTGCCGATATGTACATGTAGGATGTGCTACAAAAAGAGCGTTTTTCACTGTATATGTATGATTTATTGTCTTACACATCGTCGTTCCTCAGTTACCTTCGTACAATTATATCTTACATCTAATCTTATGAAAAGTATATTTTAATAGACTTAACAGTGCGACTTTGATAGTTGACACATAATATAAATGATAAAATGTGAATATTATTGAATGATTTTGTCACTCGTACAACTTTTACTTTGGCTATTCAAAAAATTGATTTAAAATAGTTGAATTTATACTTACTGGGATGTTATTGCTTATTGGGATGTTGAAATTATGTTTGTTTTAAATACATTTAATTGATATTCCATAAATTCATTTTGTATGATTTCATTGACCTTGACGTTGTTCAAAATCATTTTGTATTGTATTGAAACTGTATGTCTATGACCTATGTTATGTACTATATTAACCCATTGAGTCGCATTGCACCCTGATGCACCCTACTTTGAACAGCATTTTACTCTGTCTAACGCCAGACGATTTTACTCGTCAAGGGGAGAGTGCTGGCGCTTAATGGGTTAACTGATCTATCTGCCCATGTGTCTAGTTAACCCATTGGGTCGCATTGCACCCTGATGCACCCTACTTTGAACAGTATTTTACTCTGTCTAACGCCAGACGATTTTACTCATCAAGGGGAGAGTGCTGGCGCTTAATGGGTTAACTGATCTATCTGCCCATGTGTCTAGTTAACCCATTGGGTCGCATTGCACCCTACTTTGAACAGTATTTTACTCTGTCTAACGCCTAACGATTTTAATCGTCAAGGGGAGAGTGCTGGCGCTTAATGGGTTAACTGATCTATCTGCCCATGTGTCTAGTTAACCCATTGGGTCGCATTGCACCCTGATGCACCCTACTTTAGTATTTTACTCTGTCTAACGCCAGAGTATTTTACTCTGTCTAACGCCAGAGTATTTTACTCTGTCTAACGCCAGACGATTTTACTCGTCAAGGGGAGAGCGCTAGCGCTTAATGGGTTAACACGCCCAAAATCTGTACTAAAACTGCTAATTCTGTTTTGTGATTGGCACAGTTTAATCAAAGAATCCTCCCGTTGAACCAGAGCCTTCACGATATTTCAATTTATTATTAACTGAAGGCTCTGGAATCCAGGATAGCTTGCCATTGAATACAGTGCAATGCTTATATTTCTGAATGAATAAGATCATACTCAGAACAGTCAGAACTGCAAAACTATATTGTTAGAAAGAAGTTGAAGGTGTGAGCATTATTGTGGTAACACAGCCATATGTATATATCAATGTATGTCAGTAGAATCATGTTTATAGGCTTTATATATAACTGAGGCCTTATACAAGTCATATCTTATACAAAAGTCCGTTGATATGCTATATTACATGTAATTGCTGATAAGTCCATATATGCAGACAACAATCCACACTGGGTAGCTCTAGGAATCTTGTTAAGCCTGATTTAACAACATACCGCGTTTGTTTTTAAACTATAAACATTTAGAAATAGAACGTACCGAACACTATTATATACTCACCGCCTTTGGCTTTGCACATATTAAGTGACATAACAAACAAATAAACTAAAAGTTCATTTGCTTCTTGTATCAGCATATAAAAGGCATTAATCATTACTGTCGATTTGGTCGGGAATAGATCAGTGATTCAGTGGGTATTATAATTGCCGATATATTCTTGAAATCATTTTGTTTCAATGCCTCTATATCGAAGTTTAATACACTAAAGTGACTAAACAAGTATAAACAGCAGATTTAAATATAAATGCCTTCATGTATTATAAAATATATCACCAGACAGGTAGACAGGGCACACGGCACGCGTACTACATCACTATACGAGAACGAAATAAAGCCATCCTTACCTGAATTATTCAAGATATTGTCGATCATTCTTGCGCCAGAGACACAAAATAACACCGTGCTTTATTTACCCATTCATCTTCACAAATATTACTCGGAAGTTTTATGGAAATTCGCATTATTTTATGATTTTTATATTTCTGTCCGTTTATAACAGTCGCCATGTTGTGAACAAACCCCCCCGGGAACAAAAAAATAATATCAAAACAGCTAGTTTTGGCCCGTCCGTGGATGACAAAATGACATAAATCGAGATTGTAGCGACTATAAACTCGGCGGTCACGTGGTAAGCACACCACGTGTAGAGATTAGTGTGCTGCCGAGCTACGCTCGGCAGCAATTATACACCGAATGCACGGCTATCTTACTATCTTTACATTACCCCCAAAATGTAAAATACCAATGAAATAAGAGTATAAGAGGAACTCCACCGCTGTAAGGCACAAGCAAAGCCAAACAGTATGAATTAACACGATCTATTTACTACAGCTAATTCAACTAATTGACTTTGACCTGTGAAGGTCAAAACTTGACAACAACGGCGGCATCTCTAAGCGCGGTGGACGTAATGATTTTCCTAAACAATGCATGTCTATGCCCTCATTCATGCTCGATTACATTTCCACATCTAGACGGTGCAGTGAGACTGTAGTTTTGGCGCTCAGAGGCCGAGGTTTGTTACTTGGAAGCGAAAACTTTAATTGAATTAGCTGTATATACTGTAGTTTCCGATATTAAATTAAACAACAAAGACATGCTCATGAAACATGCAGTAACACCATAATCACTATAGTGCATGTAAAGTACAATATGGATTACTAGGGGAAATAAAATCTTTAACAATTAACTAGTTTGAATGGAAACTATACTGTATGTCTATTCCGCGGATTAGTATAATACCAATTTGTCTGATACGATATGTCAGTTATTAACGCGGATGTGCGGATCATGATTGATAATAACTCTCTTGGTAATTTTGGTAATAATTGATAATAACTTTTTAGGCTATGCACCGCAGTTGTAAGCCTAAAATGTCTTTCAAAAGCATTACATAACAAAAACCTACTTATTAATTATACTGTAGAATTTCATGCATTGCTGGTGTGACACCATTCTCAAGAGTCAATTAAGGGATTCTGGCTACGTTACACTATTACTGGATATAGCTTTCGGTAGTGGCCAGAAAAAGCACCTATCCAATACGATATGTACAACTTTCAGAAGCCGAGCGAAACAACATGTCTCTGTTGCAACAATTTCTCTGAAAATGCAGCGTTTCTAAAAGGTGCGGATAAATGTTTTTCAGTCACGTCGCTACGGAAAGACATCCGGTACGGTGTAAACAACGCAGCCTCAAAAAGACAAAGAGAATTTGGCCACGTCGCAGGATGAAATTAGATTATTGCAACTACGTATTTTAAAATAATTGGTAAAATTAATCCAAAATGGCGTTCGTTACGCAACTTGCTCACCAAGAATTTTGCAGGTTCTTTGCAGTAGAATAAAGTATGCTTCAGTAACCTGTTTCGCGCGGTTAGCGAATTATTTAAGTTATATATGTATCATGCATAAATTATAAAATGGTCTAATTACATCCGACACTGAGCGAGACAAATTTTGCTAATTTCTAATCCAATTTCCATCCAAATTTGATCCAAATTTCATCAGTTTGTCCATGAGTCCCACAAGTTTTCGTATTATTAATGGGTTCGTTTGATATTTTTAAAGTCACCGTGCTGACAACACCGACACACACGGCTTCTGGACACACACGTACTGCCGGAGGTAATAATAATTGCTGCCGAGCCTCAGCTCGGCAGCACACTATTCTTAACGTTACATGACGTTCTGGCTTTTTCGTGTCCAGTCCCCGCGGCCGAGTTATGTATAGTAGAATAGCGATTTTCACTCGGTGGAGATTTCGGCATTCCAGGGGGCTCATTAAGTATTCAAGTTGGTTTGTAAAATGAGGGGGTTGTTCAACAAAATTTTCTTCAATGATGCGAGCAGGCTACTCAAATATGTGTCTTTTAAGTGTTTCACCCGAAATTTTCAGTACATAAAGTAGTAATATCTGTATGTTTAGTTCATATACTTAGTGTTTATTTATCGATGTGATGAACCGGTTTAATAAAGTTGCGAATATCGAGGGTAACAGCCTGGGTTCATGCTACCAGCTACCTACTTATGGCTACCTACTACAAATCGCTGGCTACTATGTATATGAAAGAATTTAAGAATTTATAAACTATTGTTTGTTCAAAGTCGAGTAATGTATTGTCATTATAATTTTATTTTGACTTTAGTCAAATGTCCACAATGGCGCAATATGTCTTACAGTATTAAAATTCGCGCAGTACTAGAATTCGCGCAGCGCTGGGTGAGCAAATTTTAGCACTGCGCGAAATATAATCCGCGCGAAAAACGTTGTGGTAGTAAAGATAAAGCGTGCGCTTAAAATAACAAGAACTAAAACACTTATTGCATGGTTCTCATTTGCCTATTAAAATATTAATACAATAATAGTACGACGCGAATTTTAACAAGTAAGGTATGGTATCATATTTCATTATATATAAACGAACAATGTAAACTAGCCATACATTTCGCCGAACATAACTTCGGCCCCTTTGGACATATCTTTTTCGTTATAGTCTCATTCGAACCAGAATCCAAAACACTATTCACAGTGTTATTTTCAAGCTTGTGTCTTCAGATTTTCATCTTTTATTCCGGTATTTACAGAATATTTATATTTTTAGCGCGGCCCGTGAAACGTTCCTACATCAAAACAGCTGTTTACATCCTAGTGGTTTGGAAAAACCGGAAATCGATTCTACAGGTCAAAGTACTCCCAGTGGCATGGTTTGCACGTGCATCGGGCTACATACGCATACACGCAAGCATACACGTGGCGCGCGCGTGCGAGTAAAAACCCTATATTTTGAAAAATTCAAAATAAATATTTCTACTCGCCTTATTCAAACGAAACTTCCTACACGAAAGCGCTTTAATACAAGGAGTATTTTACTCATATTGACTCCAGCGACGTGCTGGGGTCTTGAAAAGGACGACGAATGAGCAACGTCTGATGCGGTCCAGGCCCAGTGACGGGATGGATCAAGATTGGGGCGGGGGGTATTACTGATCAAACATGAAACATTTCAGTAATGTTTTCGTAAATTTAGATTTTTTAAATATAAATTGTAATATCTTAATCTTGATTTTCAGAATTAAAATCTATATTTTAAAGTTAAAATCTGCAATTAGAAACAAGAAAAATCGTAAAATTTTAAATTGGGGTGACGAGAAGTTAAGTCGTTTACTGGCACTGCCGAGTAAAATTGTCTGGCGTTGATAGCAGGGCCGTAGCAACCGGGGGTCTGGGGTCTTCAGCCCCGCCCCCCCCCAAATCACCTAATAATCACCCCTGACTAACAGCTCCCCCAATACAAAATTGCTTCCTACAGGTAGTGGATAGGCAGTAACTATTAAAGTATGGCGCATTGCCAGCCAATGGCGGTTAATAAGAGACATTAGCAGATACTGACAGTAGTAGTGAGTACTCTACAACTGACTAGTAAAATCGTCTGGCGTTACAGAGTGTAAATTTGTCTGGCGTTAGACAGAGTTAATACTAAAGTGGGGTGCATTGTCAGCTAATGGGTATGCCGTTTATCCACTTTTGACCCAGTGGCAACTTTTTCATGTTGGTTATTTACTCATGTTCCGTGCACGCAATTTAAGAATAAGTTCATTGGGTCAAAAGTAAACTCCCCTTTGGAGTGGTTTTGCATTCATTTCATGTGGCAAAAAAGGCAGCACTTTCCTTGCGATAGTAACTCCTAGTATTATTATTATTATTGTTATTATAATTCATTTATATAGCGCGATTTCCCATAGCTCATGCATAGCCAGAAATATGCGACATACATGTCAATGAGTAATTGAAATATTTTGTGATATACGATCCGGAGGTTTATCGATATCCCGCGGCTTTCGTCTGGCCTTCGGTTTCATTAGGATTCATTTCGCATATGAATTAAAAGCATGTTATTAAAGACAAGCAAGAAACGAGCTTCAAAACAATAGTTTTGGAGAAGAAATTGACAGAAATCTCACCGAGTTATGGCCATGCTATTGGAACCAAAACGAAGTTTTTACCGGTCTTGGATGTTCTTAACTACCTTCAAAACAACAAGGCAGGGACAAGGGAAGGGAACAATATATTTCTTCGTTTTTATATCATTCAAAACCGTAAGAACCTCATCTTGCCGGAACACGCTTCGCATGTAGAAATTTGTATTGTCTATAACGCGCAGCGAAGGATTTTCACAGGGTATTTTGCAATTTTTCATGCTTTTTGTTAACTAATTCACTACGGTCTCGCTGGTGATTTTGAATTTCCCAGGGACAAGGTTTGTCGACATCGAGACAACACAATTTTACGCTCAGTTTGTTCGCAAGCATTTGTTTGACCGAATTCGATCTTCGCATCTCAGGAATTGTATTGTATTGTTGAATTAGTAATACAATTTACTATAAATATTGGGAATCAGGCACGGTGATCACTTAGTGTTGCGTAATCACTATGTCGCTCAATCGCTCATTTCTGGCTATGGCAATAGCGCGCGGCTAAATTGCAGAATACCCGTCCACTAGTTATATCATATCATGTAGCCACTATTTCACTGGATACGCGGATACGCGGTCAGTACTTGTTATAGTATAATATTTCAATGGATATATACGCGGCCAGAACTTGTTAATATATATTTATTCTATTAGATTAATAATAAATTAAATAGATTGATAGATCAAATTCTCATGTTACAGGTAGCTATATATTTCAGTGGATACGTGGATACGCAGTCAATTTTATGTAGTTAAGCGATCAAAAATGGTCAGCGGATAACTGGTTGACTGCGTATCCACGTATCCGCGTATCCACTAAAATATACAGCTATCTATATAACATGAGAATTTGATCTATTAACGCAATTTTTCTTCCTTCGTTTTTCTCTTCACCCGTTATTTTTAAAATTTTCGGTTTCGGAACTCATTCGGCCGAACTTCGTGATTAGCGCCTGCGATATATTAATGAATGATACCGCATATATTTCAAAATGGCGGACAAAAACAAAACGAAGGTAATAAAGTGATTAAAAGACAGGCAAAACAAACTCTTGCGTGCTCCCTTGCGTATCCGCGTATCCACTAAAATATGTAGCTACCAATATAACATGAGAATTTGACCTATTAATGCTAAACTAGAACTGTATGCCTCGTTCTCAAAATAACTAATTCACTGCGTATCCACGTATCCGCGTATCCACTAAAATATACAGCTACCAATATAACATGAGAATTTGATCTATTAATGCTAAACTAGAACTGCATGCCTCGTTCTCAAAATAACTAACTCACTGCGTATCCACGTATCCACTAAAATATGTAGCTACCAATATAACATGAGAATTTGATCTATTAATGCTAAACTAGAACTGTATGCCTCGTTCTCAAAATAACTAACTCACCACGTATTCGCGTATCCACTAAAATATGTAGCTACCAATATAACATGAGAATTTGATCTATTAATGCTAAACTAGAACTGTATGCCTCGTTCTCAAAATATCTAACTCACTGCGTATCCACGTATCCGCGTATCCACTAAAATATGTAGCTACCAATATAACATGAGAATTTGATCTATTAATGCTAAACTAGAACTGTATGCCTCGTTCTCAAAATAACTAACTCACTGCGTATCCACGTATCCGCGTATCCACTAAAATATACAGCTATCTATATAACATGAGAATTTGATTTATTAATGTTAAACTAACTGTATGCCTCGTTCTCAAAATAACTCGTCGACTGCGTATCCACGTATCCGCGTATCCACTAAAATATACAGCTATCTCTATAACATGAGAATTTGATTTATTAATGCTAAACTAACTGTATGCCTCGTTCTCAAAATAACTCGTCGACTGCGTATCCACGTATCCGCGTATCCACTAAAATATGTAGCTACCAATATAGCATGAGAATTTGATCTATTAATGCTAAACTGAATGTATGCCTCGTTCTCAAAATAACTAACTCACTGCGTATCCACGTATCCGCGTATCCACTAAAATATACAGCTATCTATATAACATGAGAATTTGATTTATTAATGTTAAACTAACTGTATGCCTCGTTCTCAAAATAACTCGTCGACTGCGTATCCACGTATCCGCGTATGCACTAAAATATACAGCTATCTCTATAACATGAGAATTTGATTTATTAATGCTAAACTAACTGTATGCCTCGTTCTCAAAATAACTCGTCGACTGCGTATCCACGTATCCGCGTATCCACTAAAATATGTAGCTACCAATATAGCATGAGAATTTGATCTATTAATGCTAAACTGAATGTATGCCTCGTTCTCAAAATAACTAACTCACTGCGTATCCATGTATCCGCGTATCCACTGAAATATACAGCTACCAATATAGCATGAGAATTTGATCTATTAATGCTAAACTCACTGTATGCCTCGTTCTCAAAATAACTAACTAACTGCGTATCTACGTATCCGCGTATCCACTAAAATATATAGCTATCTGTATAACATGAGAATTTGATCTATTAATGCTAAACTAGAACTGTATGCCTCGTTCTCAAAATAACTAACTCACTGCGTATCCACGTATCCGCGTATCCACTAAAATATACAGCTATCTATGAGAATTTGATCTATTAATGCTAAACTAACTGTATACCTAGTTCTCAAAATAACTCGTCGACTGCGTATCCACGTATCCGCGTATCCACTAAAATATACAGCTACCTATATACCATGAGAATTTGATCTTGAATGCTAAACTAGAACTGTATGCTTCCTTCTCAAAATAAAACCTGATGTAATTGGTCAGCTGATTAAAACATCGTATCCACGATGTTTGAAAGGCATAGCTTAAAAAATGGACGGGTATTCTGCAATCGCTCC
>CACRXK020013423.1:0-14058 GCA_902702795.2 Paramuricea clavata
ATAACAGAATTGCTGTGAGTAAAACAATTTACATTGGGAGGAGAATCTTTTGTATGTTACGTAACACGCGCTCAATCAATATATGTTCCTACTTGGTTACGACTATATTCAATTTTTTAAATTTTTGATACCTTTCTCAAACGGCAAACAAACTTTAAAAATACGTCTAGTGCTTTATCTGTAAAATTATGCTAAAATGAAGAGATTTTAGATGGTACGCCAAAGAGAAAATGATGTCTGAAGTTCAGTAAATTTTGCTTATATTGCTGTATAAATATATGGCGTCAGTTTTACAGCATCAATAATAATTGTATTTAAACTGACAATATTTAACTATTATTTTGTGTTTCTCAACCGCCAGATACATTTAAAAAGGTTGCTAACTGTGTGAACTACAAAATAGAACTAAAGCAAAGTGATTTTGAGAGGAAAAAGCCAAAACGATTTTAGGTTTTGAACACTTTTAATCGCAATTGCGTGACATTGAAATAAATTGCCTCTTAGTAGCTTCGTTGATTATCTTTCAAATGAGCTACAGCTGAATATATTAGAGAGATTTAAATTTGACTTCCACTATCGCTATACCATTAAGGGACGATTAACCAATCTGATGCGTTTGATATGCACACGTAAAAATCTCCCAAGTTGTCAACAGGATGTGTTCGCAACAGGCTTGTGGCAAGCTTGTCAACAAGTTGTAAGAACGCCATTATTTCATCACGTTGCTACAAGGTTGTCACTCACAACGTGTTGACAAATTGTTGGGACAACTTGTAACAGGTTTGTTGAGCTCAACAACCTTGTAGCGCGTTGTCAACAAGCCTTTGAGAACTTGTCAACAAGCTGCGAACAAGCAGTGCGAACAACATCCTGATGACTAATTGTTGCAACAAGTTGGGAGCAAGCTGTTGACAACTCGTAACAAGCTTGATGGCATTATCAGATGTGTGTAATGGACGTAGAATATCATTCTTCAGTCTGGTTTCCATATGGTCGTAACGGTCGTAAAGATTGAGTCACGATCTTTCTCGTCAGCCTAAATACAACATTTTAGAACTGAAATTACGCGGAGTGATTAGAACTAGAGAATACTTATGATTTATATGTGGTTTACAGGTATAAACTATTATAAACTGGCCGCTGAGAAAGATCGTGACTCTATTTTACAACCATTACGACCATATGGAAACCATAAAATTTTCTAAAAAAAATACAAAAAAACGTCGACCTTCCATAACCTGAGTTCTTGCACCAAGAATATGGAACTGAGGTATTTTCCCCCCAAACCACTGTATTCAGCAACTTTGAATTAAAAAATCTGTTTTATTCCAGATGGCGGCTCATCAGCTTCACAGAGAGACGGTGAGATGGGAGGAACAAGGCAATGAACTGGTCGCTGCGGCCAAGAAACTCGCTGTATTGTTTGCGAAAATTGCCAGATTTATGAGGTGTGTTTGGTTTTGTTTGTATTGAGATAATGCCATTCGGTCCTCGCCAGTTAGGAAATATATTTCTAGATGGGAACAACAACACTTAAACATTTTCACCCGTAAGGCTTCGTTTCCATTTCAAATGGACTCTTATCTTATGTACACACGCGAAAATCTCACATTTTGTAGCAAGTCTGCCAACAAGCCGTCAACAAGTTGTGAAAGTTGTCCCAAGTGGTCAACAAGTTTGGAATAAGCTGTTAACAACTTGTAACAACCTAGTTGATATTATCAGACTTGTTGCAAGGTTGTTCCAACAAATCCGATACAGTCATGACATAACAATATTGTTACAACCTTGTGTCGTCAACCTTGTAAGTTAAACATTCTTGTTATATCATGACTGTATATATCAGACTTGTTAGAACAACCTTGGAACAAGTCTGATAATGCCATCAAGCTTGTTACTACAAGTTGTCAACAGCTTATTCCAAACTTGTTACAACAACTGGGAACAAGCAGTGCGAACACAACTTGTCGACAGCTTGTGAAAATATTTGTAACAATTTGTTTGCAAAGTACACACATAAAAACGCACAAGTTGTAACAAGTCTGCAAACAAGTTGTTACAAATCTGTTCACAAGCTGTGAACAAGTTGTCTTCGCACTACAGTACTTGTTCCCAGTTTGTTGCAACAAGTTTGAAACAAGCTGTTAGCAACTTGTAACAAGCTTGATGGCATTATCAGCCTTGTTACAAGACTGTGCTAACAAGTTTGTTACAGCCATGATATAACAAGAATGTTACAAGGTTGATGACACAAGGTTGTAACAATATTGTTATATCATGACTTTATCAGACTTGTTAGAACAAACATGTAACGGACTTGTCAGAACAACCTTGCAACAAGTCTGATAATTTCGACAAGGTTGTTACAAGTTGTCAAAAAGTTGTTCCAAACCTGTTGACAACTTGTGACAAGCAGTGCGAATACATCTTGTTGACGGCTTGTTGGCAGACTTGTTACAACCAGGTGATCTCGTGTTCGTATTTTAGCCAATCAGCGCTCAGAAAGGGTTGTCCGAATAGAAATCCATTTTGATGTATTCAGTCAATTATATCTTTCGTTATTCTTAATGAAACTAGTTGAAATTTTGTAATTATGTTTGATTATAAGAACTATAGCTCTGACAAAAATATGGAATCGAAATAAAGTATATTACAGGAGATATTCAGTTGTTTTAATCATAAAATGGATTTCTATTTGACAACTAGTGCCAGTGCTTTTCCACATATCAAGATCATCTGGAACTCATGAGCATGTAAATATATACTATATACAGGAGTGTTAATTTACTATCCGCCTCGATTAGCTAAGCTATTAGCGGATAGTATTGTATGTTGTAACATCTTTTGAATTAATTAAATTAAAGTATCAGTATAAGTCCGTAGAGTTTATCAGTGCCAAGTCTGACGAGCTTGTCTTATTTAAAACTAATACGATCACTGAATTGAAACAGATTAAATCCGAAGTCAATGTAATATCATTAAAATGTGAAAAGATTGCCAATTCTATCGAACAGCGTGAGGAATACAGCTATCAATATAATGTGAAGACTATTGGCGTCCCACAAGAGCAACAAACAGAGACGGCAGAGCAAACCTCAAATCTATGCCTCGAAATATTTCGTAAAATCGGTGCTGAAGTCCTTTTACAAGATATAGACATTGCCCATCGAGTGCCATCGCGAAATCCCGACAACAACAACAACAATACGATTATTTGTAAATTCGTCAGACGCCTAGCACGAGAGAACGTAATGGCCGCAAGAAAGAATGCAAATGATCTGCAACCAAGCATTAGAATCTACGATCACCTCACCCCTCTGCTGCAAGAGCTTTTATATGAAGCAAAGAGATATCAGAGAATGAAAGTTTTATCAAGCTAAAGAATCTGCAGGATCTTAATGCACTATTTTGATATTCATAGCCTTACAAGCTAAGTAATCTTAGTCTTTTGTTTGTTTTCTTAAATGGCTTTTGATAGTACAGTTATTGACCTTCCGTTTAATCACTTAGATGATAGATCTTTTCATGCTGCATTATATGAAATGTCATGCGGCAGCATAAATTTCGATTTTGATCACTTAGAAACCTTAGTTTTCAATCCTATCGAACATTTAGCCACAGTTCAAAGTGTTCCCATAAATTCGAGTCTTGAACCCAATTAAAATTTTTATGCATGTTCTCAATCGAATAGTAATTACATGGTTGAGGATGAAATCAATGGCTTAACCAGCAATAAACAGTTTGATCAGAGTTTTTCCCTATTGCGATAACTTCCAAACGTTAATAGCATCATTAAATAAGCTGTTTTCTGCCATTGGAGTTTCTGAAACTTGGTTAAACAATAAAACTTGTGATCTTGTAAATATTCCTACAAGATTGGTTACAATATAAACTGCTCAAAAATTGCACCATTTCCAATCCTGAGGCAATTGAATCTCTGTTTATTGAAGTTTCTAATCCTCTTGGGAAAAATATTATTGTAGGCACAGTTTACCGGCCTCCTAATCAAAACCTTTCGGTTTTCATGGATGAATTCAATAATATACTATCAATTATTTCTAAAGACAATAAGCATTGTTATCTAATGGGGGACTTTAATTTGGACTTGCTTAACTGTGAACATCATACAACTACACAAGAGTTTCTGGATGCTTTGTTCTCCCGTATGATCATTCCACTCATTGCAAGACCAACTCGTGTGACTGCTCACTCTGCAACACTTATTGACAATATTTTCACAAATTGTTTCTCCCGTAATATTCTAAGTGGAAATATTCTTAATGACCTTCCTGACCATTTTCCAATTTCGCTTTTTTCAATAATGAATACATTCCTCAGAAAACTGAGTTGAAATCAGTTACGTGTGATTTCAGCGAAGGAAACCTTTCAAATTTTCAATCTTGTCTTGCCCAGGTTGACTGGACAGATGTTGTGAATGGTCAGGATCCTAGCACTGTTTTTGATGCTTTTGTAACTGAGTATAATAGTCATTTCGAAAATTGCTTCCCCGTAAAAGTAATCAAAATAAACATGTCCAAAAAACCAAGAACTTCTTGGATTAGTAAAGGGTTACTGGCTTCAGTTAGGAAAAAGAATAGATTGTACAAAAAAATTGTGAAACATCCAACTCCTATGTTAGAGACACAATACAAAGCATATAAAAACAAATAGATTCATTTAACTAGAATTGCAAAGCGAACATACTACGATGATAAATTCGAACAATCAAAAAATGACCTGAAAACTACTTGGAAACTAATTAATGAAATTATTAATAAAAAGAACAACAAGCGGCCTTTGCCGTCTTCTTTCAACTCAAATGGGAGAACCATCACTGATCCAGTTAAAATTAGGGGTGCACCGGATTTGGAATTTTCAAATCCGGCCGGAACCGGATTTACCGGATTAGGACAAAAATTCCGGCCGGATTTGAGATAAACCGGGTAACAGGGACAATTGGGGATAAATCAGTGTTCAAAATGGCGGTTTATGTTTTTTACTATTTTTAGTTAGTGTCAGTTTAGATTTTTGAGTTTTGTTTAAACCTTTTTTAAATATCTTTTTGTTAATAACTTAATATTTTATAATAATGCAAGTGTTTTTCAAACTTTAAAGCTGCCAAATTGATGGTTTATCCCATTCTTGGTGAATTTTTTAAGGTGAAAACAGAAATTTGAATCCGGCTGGATTTTCTCCAAATCCGGCCGGAAGCCGGATGCCGGAAAATTCGTTAAATCTGACCAGAATTCTGGCCGGATTTCAAATCCGGTGCACCTCTAGTTAAAATTGCCAATGAATTTTGTCATTACTTTACAAGTATTGGTCCAACTTTAGCAAGTAAGATACAAACAACTAACTCCGCTTTTCAAAACTTTGTTGGTCCTGCTAATGATCAAACTATATATCTTAGACCAACTTCAATCTCAGAACTAATGGAAATTTGTGGCTCTTTCTGCTCTAAAAAAGCACCTGGCTACGATAATATTCCTATGCGCCTTATCAAGAACTCTGTTGAATTTATCATTGTACCATTAATGAACATCATTAATTTATCTCTTGAAACGGGAGTTTTCCCCGAGAAATTAAAAATGGCCAAATTAATTCCTATTTTCAAGGCTGATGACCCAGAATCTTATAAAAATTATAAACCGATATCTATCTTATCAAATTTTTTCGAAAGAGTAATGCATATTCGTTTATCTGAATTTGTTCAGAAATACGAAATTATGTATTGTTATCAATTTGGTTTTCTTAAAAACCTTTCAACAGATCTAGTGCTTACTCACCTGGTCAATAAAATTACCTCATCTATTGATGAGGGCGGAGTCACTGCCGGTGTTTTCTTAGACTTGTCTAAAGCGTTCAATACTATCAATCATCAAATACTGTATTATAAATTGGAATGTTATGGCATTCGTGGAGTTGCATTGCAATGGATTAAAAGCTATCTTGAAAATCGAAAGCAATTTGTTCAATATACTGTGGTGTACCACAAGGCTCCATATTAGGACCATTGTTTTTTATCCTTTATACCAATAACCTCCCGAATGCTTTAAACATAACTGAATCATTATTATTCGCATACGACACCAGTATATACTATTCTCACACTGACCCTATTTCACTGATCAATGTTTTGAATGACGAATTAAGAAATGTTGACCGTTGGATGAAAGCAAATAAACTCTCAGTAAACATAACTAAAACTAACTATATCATTTTCTAATCAAGGAATAAAAAGTTTTGTACTGATATACCTGTTATTTTTTACAGAAAACCATTAATGCAAAAGAAAACTGTTAGGTTTCTTGGAGTTCATGTTGACGAAAACCTTACAAGGAAATCACACATTAGTCATGTATGTAAAAAGATCTCCAAGTCAATTGGAATATTATTATTTAGATGTCGTTTTTATCTGTCTAAAAAATCTAAAATATCCTTATATTATACTTTGATCTATCCCTATTTGACCTATTGCAACACTACCTGGTCTTCCACCTACAAAACTAATTTAAAAGGAATATTTCTCTTGCAAAAGCGAATTGTCCGAATTTTGACTAACTCTGAATTTTGTGCACATACTGCGCCGCTGTTTAATGAACTCAAACTTCTCGACATTTACAATTTAAATGAGTTTTATACCGCAAAATTCATGTTCTCATACCACAACCATTTACTTCCACCATCATTCCAAAACTTATTTGTTACTTCTTACTAAATACATAACTATAATACCAGAAATGCAAGTTCATACAGTTCCTATGCATGTAACACTAATGTTAAACAGTTTACCATTCTTTTTCAAGGTCCTAAAATTTGGAATTCTCTACCTGACGACATAAAAAATACAGAATCTTTCAATTGCTTTAGGATTGGAATGTTTAATCACTTATTGCAGTCCTAATAATTTTATTACCAGCTTTTCAATCTTTACTTCTCATTTTTACTACGGTTTATTCTATTTATGCTGTTCGTTCAATAATCTATATAAAGAGGAGTCATCCCTTGTGCAAGCCCTTAGGCTTCTGGATGCCTCCTCGTCACTTCGAATATTTATTTACTTCCATTGTATCAAGTAATGTTTGTGTTGTTTTTTTTTGTTTTTTTGTATTACCCAATGTCTGTACATTATTTAATTATTGATTTATTTTGTGGCAAATAAAGAGATTTAGATTTAGATTTAAATTAATTTCATTTCAGCAGATGATCTTGTGACTCTTACAGGAGCAATACGTTCAGGTAAGGAATTTTGAAATATCGATACAATGCCAGTAATAGCTTTGAAGAAAAACATTAAGTCTAAATATTCATGCCAATATGAGAGGGGAAGAAGTTCTTTTGAAATGAGTCTGAACGCGTTGAACACGTTCCACTTGGTTGATGAGCTCCACCGACTGCGGCGACCACACTTGAGTGGCATAGCCCAGCGCTGGTCTTACAACTGCCAAATACAATGCACAGCGAATCCTTTTATCCGTGATTTCAGTTGCAGATCTACGTACGAACCCGGACATCCTATTGGCTGCGGCACATCAGTCTAGGGTGTGTTTGGACCATGTCAGATTCTAGTAACCCAAATGCCAAGATCCTTCTCCTCTGTTGTTACTGCAAGGGTTTTGTTTTTGAGGGTGTAGGGGAATTCGGTGGTAGTCTTTTTCCTGGTAATTCTCTGACACTTGCATTTATTTTGATTAAATACAAGTCCAGAAGAAGTCGACCACTCAAGATTATCAAGATCACTTTGAATCGAGGCACCGTCTGTGTGAGAATCGACACACTTGAATAATTTTGTGTCGTCAGCAAAGGAAGCTACTTTTGCATTATTCACCACATCTGGTAGGTCGTTAACATAAAGGAGAAAGAGTATTGGACCCAGGATAGAACCTTGAGGGACACCAGACATAACAGGTTTTTCAGATGATGTAGCCCCTAGAACAGTCACGCGTTGCCTTCTGTTCAACAACTAGGAGGACAACCAACCGAGTAAACTACCAGAGATGCCAAAGCAGTTGTAAAGTTTATGAATAAGAATTTGGTGGTTAACTTTATCAAAGGCTTTGGACATATCCATGTAGATCACGTCAGTTTGTTTCCCAGCAACCAGTAAAGATCCTATATAGTCGTGCACTTCCACCAGCTGGGAAGTACAAGATTTTCCTGGAATAAAACCATGTTGGGAGTTGTTGATCAAGACTACCAAGTGATCTCGGATGTTACGAAGAATACAGTGCTCGAGAACTTTCGAAATTATAGAGGAGAGAAATGGGGTGGTAGTTTTCAACTGGATCTTTTTCTGCTTTCTTGTATACAGGTACAATGTTTGCTAGCTTCCAATCATCAGGTACAACTCCATAACTAACAGATTTATTAAATAGCTTAGTGAAGGTGCAATCTGGTGGGCAGTTTCTTTCAAGAGTTTAGGCGAGATGTTATCAGGTCCAGTCGCTTTGCTGGTATCGAGCGCTAGAAGAGTTGGATGTCTGATAATAGTGAATCTGTAATGTAAATTGGATGTCTGATAATAGTGAATCTGTAGCTGGTGGTTGGGAAGAAGGCAAAGATGCATCAGAATCACTGTTCGTGAAAACAGATGAGAAATAGCTCGTAATTCTCTGAACTTGGTCTTTAAGGAAACAGTCGGAGATGTTTTAAGCTTTCGTCGCACAGCTCCTTTTGCCGTAAAGGCATGGATGACTGACTTTGCCATTTAACCAAGAAAGGGAGTTTCTTCCCTTGATCTTTTGAGAAGGGACAAAATCGTTAACTGTTGTGAGAAAAGTGTCTTTCCACAGCAGCCAATCTTCATTTATGTCAGAATCTTGTTGTATTATAGTGGAGAGATCTGTCACTTGTAAAGCAGAATGAAGGCCTTCGAAGTCACCCCTCCGGAAATCCAAAACTGATCGGTTTAGCCTAGGACCCGCTCTAATAGATGTCTTTAGATCAAAAATAATAACTGAGTGATCAGTAAACAAGCTGCTATTTTCTGGATTGAGCAAAATGATGTTATTTATCTGGTTCGGTACACTGGAGATAACTAAATCAAGTATATTGACACCTCTTGTAGCTAGAGTGTTAAGTTGGATTAAGTAGAAATTGTTCAGTTGCTCTGTGAATGAGATTTCGTCAGCACCAAACGTTTTAGCAGGAGATTGCCAGTTTACTTTAGGGAAGTTGAAATCACCACAAATTATAATGTTATCATGACGAGACAACAGATCAGCCAGAATCGAGTTAAATTTATCTAACCAGATCTTTTCAGCATTAGGTGGTCTATAGCAACAGCAGATCAACAGTTTTAGTTTTGAGTGGGTGATTATTTCTACGGAGGTCACTTCGAGATCAGATGGATTAACTAGTTCTCGAGATGAATTAAATGAATTAATTGCTAGTAGAACACCTTTAATTGCTAGTAGAACACCGCCACCGTTGCGTGTTTTACGGTCTTTCCTATAGATTGAATAACCAGTTGGCAGAATTTCAGCATTATGAATGTCTTTAGTAAGCCACGTTTCTGTGACCCACACCAGATCGGCTGACTCGGAATAAACAAGCTCTTGGAAACGAGATAGATTACATACTTGTTTGTCATCTGTTATGTGCAAACTTTTTAGACTACGGGCATTAATAACAAGGCATGTTGCAGGATAACCTTTTAAACTTTGCATCTGTGGTTGTTGATGTTGACTATTAGGACCCGGGTTTAAGGAGATATCCCCAGAAAGGAGAATACAAATTAACGCATGTGAAGTTCTACGGTTGACTTGAAAGGTTAGGCCATAGACATAGCGGTGGTTCGGTGGACAACTAATGTTCCTTAATTTACTATCACTGGCAAAACACCAAAGAGAGCAAATTCTGTCAGGTATAGTGGCAAGTTCAGAGCTAACAGTCACAATGGAGGAACCACTTTTAATTTCTTAGATGGCACAGAGCTACATGTAGTTGCACTTGAACATTTTATTTTATGTTAGCTGGAATAAAAAACTAGAGGAGCAAAATGGTTAGGCTGAAAACTTTGACCAGGTTTAACTATACCTTCATGACAAAATAAAATATGAAGAGCATCAGAAGATATTTTGGAAGGATTGCTTGGATGAATTAAAGAGTTAAACATTAATTTAGGACGTATCTCTGCAGAATCTGGGTAGTAAGTTCGAATACATCTCCCTATAACAGAAGAAAGACCAAAAATACAGACAAATGATGCCCACTTCTTATCGTGGCAGTTTAAATAAGCTTCCTTTTTCACAAGAGCATCAATCGTCAAACCTGAATCCAAACACTCCTGCGACACAGAAAGAAGCAGAAGATTCTTCAAGCTGTTACTGAATTCACTATGCTTTTCAACAATAGATAAAAATAAAGGGTGTTGGGAATAAAAGTTAGCATTCATAAACAGTTCAATTGAAGTAAGTTTCCTTAAAATAGGTACCAAACTGTTGTCACCTACCAGAACCAATGAGACAGAACTGTAGAGGCAATTGCCTGAAGCTTCTGACCTAAAAATGTGCACCACCATTTTAGATTTACTTTTTAATAGTTAAGAGAAGGTGATATTATGTTACTAAATGCAATGGGCTTTCACTCAATCTTAAATTAAGCACATAAAATCCTTCACAAAAGACACAAATTGAAGTGAATGATACTAATAACTCGTGATCCAATATAAATCGCTGCATGTGAAACAAAATTCTCAAGCAAAATAGAGTTATATTTCAATTATGTTTTGACCTTTGTTTAATAAATGCATTACTCAATGCACAATTTATACTATAAATAGACTTGTAATGATATTCATCGCAAATTTTTCATACA
Organism: Paramuricea clavata; assembly: GCA_902702795.2. Taxonomy (NCBI): domain Eukaryota; kingdom Metazoa; phylum Cnidaria; class Anthozoa; order Malacalcyonacea; family Plexauridae; genus Paramuricea; species Paramuricea clavata. Next base: position 10,819 of record CACRXK020013423.1, read on the forward strand.
ATGCAAATTAGCAAAATAGCATTTTTAACACTCCAAGGCAAATAGCAATTGCATTACTCTGATTTATATAAATTATGAATACAGACAAACAGTAGGAAAGCCTGAAAGATCAACCCTTACAAAACCAAATTATATGGGACATATATGGACCAACTATGGGATTGATATGGTTCAACCTATGGGCCATATATGGAAGTTATATGGCTTTGGTATGGCCTGGTTGCCTTCATAGCATACCCATATCATGTTTTTGATATGGGTTTGATACGTATTTGGTACAAATCCATACATATCCCATATCACTTACTATGGGAAATACAAGGGTTCCTTATACCATTTCATGACAACTTTGCTATGGGAATGATAGGATTCTATATGGAAATGATCTGGGAACATGATATGGAATTCATATGGTTCTTGATGTATATAAACTATGGGATTGGTATGGGTGCAACAATTATCATATTATACTGGGAATGGTATGGGCACTTGTTTTTCATCCCATACCAAACCCATGTTAACATCTAACATCCAAATGCTAGATGTTAACACATTGTGGGTTTGGTACGGGATGAAAACAAGTGGCCACCATTCCCAATATACTTGCTACAGCTCAAGAAAGTTGTACTGGCTGGCATACATAGTTTTACTAACATGCAAAAAATCTTCAAAAACACAATACACAAATAAATAACATAGTTAATAAATAAACAAATTACAAAATTGTTAACTAATTTACTATTTCTTAATGAACTTGCAAAGTTTGTCTAACTAAATTACCATGGTATAACTATATATACAAACATGGGATGTCAAGTACTAAGTGCTTATTGATCTATATAAATGCATCGATATCTATAATGTCCTCAGTCCTCTCAACTTGTGGACCTGACTACAGACTATTCAAACTCTTTGCATATGCCTGGCCTCCACGTCACTTTTCATGTTTATTTTTTGTATCACCTGACTTGGTGTAGGGCCTTCTTTAGAAAATCTTGCAGAGCAATATGCCCACTGGTGTCAATAGCAGAACATGCCAGATCCTTCTACAACCTCTATCATCTGCAGGACAAAATAATTCAAACGTCAAGATTTTGCCAGATCTGACAAAAATGATTGTACTGACAGAAAATTTATACCCTATATTCTGCAGCCAAATTTTCACCAAGCATTTTTGCATCAAATTTAATTTTTACTCTGTCTAACGGAAGACAAATTTACTCTGTCAAATGCCAAATCGTTATGTTTTATTATATGTCTAATTACAGACAATTTTATTTGTTAAGTGGAGAGTCTGGCACATTAATGGAATAAATATTTAATAAAATAACAAAGTACTAAAAGTAGGGCACATTGCTTTTAAATATTCCAACACAACAGCTTTTGCAGTTAATTATTAAGAATTAATAACCTTTCAATAACCAACACTTCTTATCTTGATGAGTAAAATCATCTGATAATTAACTATCAAAGTACTGAAAGTGGGGAGTGTTAGGATAAATTGCATCTAAATGTGTTAACAACAAACAATGCAAAATAGTCTGGTGTTAGACAGGCCAAAATATTGAGCTTTGAAAAAGAGCAGATTAGTGTGAATTGGGTCTTAATGAGTTTACACATAACACATAGGGACAGCAAGAAAACCTATCAAAGTTGTCCACTCTCTTTCACAAGTAAAATATTTGATCTGGTGTTAGACAAGGTAAAATAAAAAAGTACTGAAGGTTGAGCATATTCATCTTTATAATGTCTTGTTAACTTGAATATACCATCCACATAGTTAAATGTTAATTTCATAGAAAAACATGGAGAATTTTCCTGGCACACCTCTCCCAATGAAATATCAAATTTTAATTTGAACAATAACATATGAATAAATATTAGAATCTTAGAAAGGTTGCTGCTGATTTGAGCAAGTAGATAAATTTTCAAACTACATGTAATATGAGCATATAGTATATATGTAATAGGCATGCTTAATGTCTGCAATTAATCTTGCATATACAGTTGGCATATACAAAGATATTAACCAATAAACATGGATAAGTCTAATTCAAATATAAAACTCTTATAGTAGCATTTATTGAAGTATAAATGCCAGCTATAAATATATTTATATCAGCGTTCTAATCATTATTGTCGCGGCAAATTCAAATTTTAAACCGATCGAAACACATGCTCGAATTTCACGAATGAAGATTGGACAAGGTATTCCTATATGATTTGCTTTATTATAAACAAAATATAAACATATTCTTACCTGAACATTAAACAAACATTGCTGATGTATTACTAGTGAAAATCCAGTTGAATCTCATAAAAATAGTTCTATTTTGATCATAAAGCATTCACAAACGAAAAAATAAAAAATATCGGAGGTGTGATGACCTATCCCAAGATGCTTTGTGCGAGTGGCAAAAAACTAGACACCAGTCTTTCGGTCGCGCACATTGCGGTAATTATTCATTTAATTAAGTTAGAAAATAAATTTATGAACCTTATTTATTTTCCAATCCTATAGAAATTCCTATTGGAATTTTTATTTCCTATATGTATATATATAGGAATTTCTTTTTCCTAAAGGAATTTTTTTTCACCATTTTCAAATCTTACATGAATTCCTATAGGAACTTTCAAATCCTATAGGAATTTCATTTCCTATAGGAATTCCTATAGAAAATTTACGTAAGGGTTGGCATAGCATTGCCATAGAAATCATATGTATGGATTCTCTATGGGAGGCCAGAACCACACCAAGTTCAGACTACCATATAATTCCCATAGATATGGGAACTATATGGGACAACAAACTGTGCACTACCATATAATTTCCATAGATATGAGAAGCATGGGACAACCAAGTGTGGACTACCATATAATTCCCATAGATATGGAAAGTATATGGCAACCAAGTGTAGACTACCACATAATTCCCATAGATACGGAAAGTATATGGGACAACCAAGTGTGGACTACCATATAATTCCCATAGAATTGGTCATATGTAAAAATGTGCCATTGATATGGATTACCTATGGACCAAGTAACCCCACAGATTTTCCATAGGATTAATAACAATGTGTTTGTTTCCATAGCTTTTCCATATCTCGATACTTAACAAATTTAGACACCATACCAATCCCATATGATATCTATACTGTCCCATATCATTCCCACATATGGGTCATATATGGCCCAAACTTTGCCATATCTTTCCCATACTTTTGCTTTGGTAAGGGA
>CACRXK020013424.1:0-12855 GCA_902702795.2 Paramuricea clavata
TTTGCAGAATTTCATCTACTGGAAGATCTGCTGCATAGGCTGCTGTTGCAGCCGCGTGTCGTGTAGAATGTGGTTTGAATAAAGTAATGTCAATACCAACCGGCTAAGACAATTTTAATCCATCGAGCTAAAATTTGAGATCCAATAGCACGATGCGGTTTTATCGTTGCAACGAGTAAATTGACACTTTGTCGTAAATGTTTAGTCTTCTCAAGATACGCTTCTAAACATAAATATGGGCAAACATCAGGATCCAAATTGTATCTAGGAACAATAACAGGTGGAACTGAATAATTTGGTCTGCTTCCAAAACTTGAACTGGAACTCGAAAATCGACGTCTACTCCCAACGGTTGATCCTTGTTCAATGATGTGATGTCACTCCCGGTGAGCCTGCGTTCGTTCTTCATGTCAGTCCGTAGGTTACGACTTATGGGATAGAATTGTATTCAGGTAGTAAAACAAGTATTAACATGTGTGACATTTCATAAAATTTATCGGGCGAAACTTTTTTTTTAATTAAAATCGAAACTAAATCTAGGTGTAGTGTGTCTATTTCTTAAATTTGTCTAAGATATTTCAACTCACTTACCGTAAGACTGATGCAGTATGATGATGTGTTAACTGTACCAGTCGAGAAACAGGAGCGAAAACGAGCACATCACGAGAAAAAATAGAATCCAGACACGAAAACTTGCATTGTTCTTGATTGCCTGTCGAAAATGCAAAAAAATTTCAATGCTTATTCAACGTGTAGGATTTGTATGTTCACTTGTGCAAAAATACTAAATGCCTATTGAGTTGTAGTCCCTCAACGAAAAAAACAAAAAAACAAACGAGATCGTGCCATCTGCTAAGAGAGCAGGTCTTCGGGCCTGGACATGATCATTTTTACAGGCACATGACATTTTGCGCCACGTTAACGTCAGGTGCGCGATTGAAAACTGGTAAAAACTACACACGTAAAAACGCACAAGTTGTTAAAAACCTGCGGCAGGCTTGTAGGCAGGCTTGTAGGCAGGCTTGTAGGCTGCCAGCGGTCCCTCCTTTCCGCGGGTTAAGCAGGCTTGTAGCAATGTTGTTCCAACAACTTGTCAACAGGATGTGTTCGCACTGCTTGTTGACAAGTTGACAACTTGCTACAAGGTCGCTGACCTCAACAGACTTGTTACAAGTTGTTCCAACAACTTGTTATCGTCCTGCAATTCAACAAGTTGTCAGTGACAACCTTGTAGCAACTTGATAAAATGTTGACGGGTTCGTAGTTCACTCTCAGTGAATGTCTTCGTAAACTCGTTCGAACCGTTCGATTGGTGAATGCTGGTGCAATAGCTTGCTACAAGCCTGTTGCGAACACATCTTGTTGACAAGTTGAGATTTTTACGTGTGTACGCCAATACTCACCAGATGATCTTGATACGCGGAAAAGTACTGGCACTAGTTGTCAAATAGAAATCCATTTTATGATTAAAACAACTGAATATCTCCTGTAATATACTTTATTTCGATTCCATATTTTTGTCAGAGCTATAGTTCTCATAACCGAACATAATTACAAAATTTCAACTAGTTTCATAAAGAATAACGAAAGATATAATTGACTGAATACATCAAAATGGATTTCTATTCGGACAACCCTTTCTGAGCGCTGATTGGCTAAAATACGAACACGAGATCACCTGGCAATAGAGGTCAGATTAACACATCACAACTGAGTATGAAACCTTTGCCCTGGGAAAGATTTCAAAGTAACAGGCCTTATCACAGAGTTGCCTGTATATGGAGGCCACAACAATGTCATTACCTCTCTAATATTCTCATTTCCGTCTTTGACGTTTTCTGTTGTCTTCACCGTCGTTTCATACACATGATCAATTTGTTTGGTCTAAAAATTTACGTACAGTCCAAAATCATGATATTTACCCATAGACCTGGTGGGGCAAAAAAAAGTACGACTCCTTGAATTGCTGCAAAATCAAAACTAAAATTGCAATGACACTAAAACAAGTTTATTGGCATTTAGCGATATCCAACTTAAATTTTGATATATGCCATGCACATTTCCATGCCATTTTGTCAAAGATACATGCATTTAAACAGGAGTAAACCTTTTTGGAACTGAAAAAAATAGCTAAAAATGGCTTATTAAATTTTAATATATACAACATGCAATAACTTGTGTTAAGACGCATTATACTTTATTGTCAGTACGTTCACGCTTGTGGTTCAAAAACAATCGTCTATATTCATCAGTAAACGCATGTCCCCCACCACGAATGCAACGTCTTGCCCGAAAGAATTTTGGATCATTTGCTGTTTCAAGTTGCGGCATGCTGTAACAATCGCTTCACGAAGCTCTCTCAAATTGTGCTTCAGAACCGGAGTTATTTGAAGCGCACATAGACTTGTCGCATTCAGTTGGAGGTACTCTCTCGTGTCGAGATTTCTTTCAACAAAGTGTGGACCCAGAACAACTGACCTCGTCAAACCAACCCACTAATTGAAACAATAATTGCGAGAAAATGCACATGGTAACGGTTATTCAGTTGGTTTTAATAGGGCCTTTTCAACTAATTCTCGGCGGTTCCAAAAATGTTTGCTTAAGTTTAAACACAGTTATATCAGTCAATATTGCATGAAAAGGTTACTACAAGACATATATCAAAATTTAAGTTAAACATCGTGGAATATACGGTGACGTATTTAAGTGCAATAGCTCTTTTACTTTTTAAGTTATAGTAAATCAAACTGTCGTACTTTTTTTTTCCCCACCCGGTACATGAACTTGCTGTTAGAGTTCGACAACTGGCCCCTAGCTCAGCTAGTTAAAGCACTGCACCGGAATCGCAGGGCTGCAGCTAGGTTCGATTCCTGCCAGAGAGCCTATACTCTATAGAGCGTTTGCACATGACGTCACAGCCGCCATGTTGGTGTTCCAATTCAAAAGAATTTTAATTAGACTCTCTTGTCTGGAACACCAACATGGCCGCCATGGCTTTTGTTGATTTGGTCCCTGGGGAATGAGTGCAAACCACTGAGCTATACTTAATATATCTGGAGATCGTGCTCTCGACGAAAATGTGTGACCAAAAACATGGCGGATTTTACGTCACAATCGACCTATTTTCATGGGGGTTTCCACTGACCAGTGGCTCGAATGTCCGTGGGCGACAAAGTTCAACCCCCCCCTGATTCATTGTATTGTACGTTGCTTGACAATAAAGTTCATGCATTCACAAATTTACGCATTCAATACAGCAATACAGCAATACAGCACGAGTTAAATTATTACAAAAAACGAGATTATACGAGCCTTACCCATGTGAGGACAGGTCCTTTCTTTCAGTAGATTTTTGGCAACCAGGAGTTGAACAAAAAGTTGGCATGGTTGCAAATGTCTCGCTTTAATATAAGAAAATTTCCGACCGAAATTTAGGTCGATTGTGACGTCAAAATGACGTAAATTTGGCCAAAATCCGCCATGTTTTTGGTCACACATTTTTGACTGACGAGGTATTGGAGCACGATCTCCAGATATATTAAGTATAGCTCAGAGGTGCAAACGCTCTAAGGTTTAGGCGTAAAAAAAATACCTGTGGTTCCGGTTTCATACACAGGCGGCCCAATTTCGCAAGGGTCAGTATAGACTTATAGTATAAATGTATATTATATTAATGTATATTATAGTAAAAATATGTTGTAAAATATAAATTTTAAAATGAAATTGACTTGCCTATTTGATAGTGTGTGTTCTCCCTTTATTCCTCCTTTGTTGGACTAATATTTTCCGAGACTTTGTACTCGATGTTACTAGTATACATGAAACATGATATCATGTTTCATGTATGCTAGTAACATCGAGTACAAAGTCTCGGAAAATATTAGTCCAACAAAGGAGGAATAAAAGGAGAACACACACTATCAAATAGGCAAGTCAATTTCATTTTAAAATTTACATTTTACGACATATTTTTACTATAATATACATTAATATAATATAATATACATTTATACTATAAGTCTATACTGACCCTTGCGAAATTGGGCCGTCTGTGTTTCATATCGTGAAAAAATTAGGGTCGGTAGGTCGGAAATAATTTTTTTTTTTAATATTTTTTTCATGGTTTTGGCGGTTTTTTGCTAGCCGATTTGCAGTAGAGTCCCGACATCAATATTAAACTAGAGATGCGTATTTCCTATGGACGAATTTAGGCAATTTGGTTCAATAATTAGTGTGTCAACAGACGCCATTTTGGCACGCTGTATGAGCAGCCCGCAACCACCTGGAGAAAATAGGGTCGCACGGTCAATCGCGTTGAAAAAATAATAGGGTCGGCAGAAAAAAAATAGGGTCGGTCGGGAACCGGAACCACAGGTATTTTTTTTACGCCTTAGTAACCGCATAAAAAGTCACTCGAAATTTCCATCTACAAATCGCGTGTAGACTGTAGATGCCCAAAATACTGATATTTACCCCACAATAACACCGAAATTCTCATCTTTCTTTCTTTTTCTCATCATATATTACCTGCTCCAAAACTTTCTCAGAGAACACTTCTTGTAATTTTGCAATCTCGACAACTCGCCCTTCAATGTTTCTGAGATGTGCAAAAAAAGAATTTACGAAATTTCAGTTCACGGAAAAAAGCTCAATTGAGGAAGAATAAACTAAAATAATGGATGAGTTGTTACCTGACTTCATTAGCTAAACTGTTCATTTCGTCAAAAATTCTTTTATTTTCCTGTTCAAACTGATGGAGAATTTAAATTTAAATACAGGGAAGAAATTATCATAAAATGAAAGTATACAAACGACAATTAACTCACAGTTTGTAATTCCTCCGGTGTAAACTCGTGTTCAACATCGTTTATTCCTGATGAGAAAAACGTTTATACACTGTAAAATACACAACAACGCTAATCCGTTCCTGCAGATGACTAAAATACTAGTAGTCGAAATGTGGAATCTAGAGAAGTAAAAATGCTTTCGATATTCGGAGTTGGTGTGTGTTTTATGAAAATACTCGGAATTAGAAAGTGTACAACAAGACGGTTTGAAACTTGACATGTGCTATTCAGAAACTTCACTGAGTAAAATCAGTCGGGCGGATAGTGAGTAAGAAGACATGTAGTTGCGTACTGGGTGGACCATCACACACAAAACTGTCTTACATTACAATGGTAAACTGGTTACCATGCAGCTAGTCGACTCGTAATGGTCGCAAACATGTCAAGGTAGCCGATGTAATAGAGAACACTGATTTGCATACAGCAAACAAAAGACAAGATGGATCCACGCTACTTCACATCGTCGATTATGACTTGGTGAGGACAATGACCAAATGAAAACGAGGCATAGGAATAGATTTAGGACCCATACTCCATGACTCCATGCAAACTCCATGACTGATGTTCTGTTTATTACATTAACCGACAATGTCATAATAATAAGTTGCATACCATCATGAGTAGGATTGGAAGTTATCGGGTTGTCATTCATTTCCATTGTTCTCCCAGACTGTTTCTTGTTATCACATTGCAATCTTGAACTATCAACACAACGTTAAAACAGTCGGTGAATATTCTGTATACCAAGCAAGGCTACCTACTGCAGTACTACTTTAGACAAAAAGGCCATTTGCTCATTAAACCTCAGATCAAAGGAAAGCCTGTTGAACGTATACAGCACTGATCGTATTTTTGTGTAAATATATCAATAGTTCTACCCTCGTAGCCTAGTGCTCACGAAACAGAGAAATACACTACATTTGACCATGGGCATGGTACGTTTGGAATGAAAAAGAGGCCTAAATTACTAATACTGTAGAATTAAGCCCAGACACTGAATTCAATTTATTAGAAAGAGCGCATTATATTAGTAGTACTGTGTATACTATAGGAATGGTACTGTATTTTGACACAGATAAGATATTTGCTTGCTTATAGTAAGACCACTCTCTTTTGTATACAATAAATACTTACATCCTTTTCTTATCCACAACTCGTTTTACTCTGATAGCTCGTTGTTCACTGTATAACTTACATGCAGCTAGGTGAAAGAACAATCAGGTTGATATATCGTAACTAATATTGAAATGCAGTCGTTGGTGTTTTAAATAATTAGTCTAAACAAACCGTTAATTCATGTTGGTTTTTTAGTGATAAAGTCATTAAAATCACAACTAATCTCTGACCTATACCACTTATACTACTTATAGTATTGCTAATACTTCGTACCTTTGAGATATTTTTCTAATACTTCTAAAACATTACATCGATGTTCTGTCACTTGCTCACTATTCTTTTGGCTTACCACTAAAAAATAAATTATTTTATGAACATGACTTCAGGCCACTGGCACAGACAAGTAATTAGTGATGACAGTGAAAATGGTATATAGTTTCTTTCCCTTTCTATTTTTGCAAAGTATGCAATATTTTAATTAATTACAAAATGAGTCACACTGGACACTGTGTACAATGATAACAACTAAAAAGTGTTTACAGTTTTGTGTCCAACTACAATGCTATATATATATATAGTTGGCTGCCTCACTTGCCTGATTGACCAACCAGCCAACCAACCACAAATAAAAAATAACTAGTCTGAGAATAACATTGTATAAAAGTGTGGTATCAGCAAACCTCCATCTTTGAGTGACTGAATTGCTGTTGAACAAGTTCTGATAAATGTCTGAGCATCTTGATCAATTTGGTCTCTTTCTCGATCACTCATTGCCGTAACACCTGAGCTTACATGACTACAAAAGATATACTTTTTACAAATTTGTCTCTTGCTTAACCCATTAAGCGCCAGCGCTCTCCCCTTGACGAGTAAAATCGTCTGGCGTTAGACAGTCAGAGTAAAATACTAAAGTAGGGTGCATCAGGGTGCAATGCGACTCAATGGGTTAACTAGACACATGGGCAGATAGGCCAGTTAACCCATTAAGCGCCAGCGCTCTCCCCTTGACGAGTAAAATCGTCTGGCGTTAGACAGAGTAAATTACTAAAGTAGGGTGCATCAGGGTGCAATGAGACTCAATGGGTTAAGTTTAGTATTAGCTTCCTTCACATGCATCTCAATGGTTGCTATGCCTACCACTGGGCTAATTTTAGTGTACATATACTGTACTATGTACCCACAACTTTTTGTCATCATGATTTACCATATATTTTTTTTTGAATTACAATTACAAACTACAGCTAAGACTGAATTCATTAATTATTCCCTTATACTCTTATAATTATATTTAATTTACATACCTGACTGCATTGATGTAATCTTTCCTGTGTTTCAATAAAAATTCTTTTAACTTTGAGACATTTTGTTTCTAGACATACAAAGCATTGCAATCATGCATCCTGCCCTTGCATCATACTAGTACTAGTCCAGTCATCAGCTTCAAGTCTAGTCAGCCATTGGCCAGGACTGCATGAATGTGAAACTAATTTAATATTAACCTATCAAGTGCTAGCACTCTCTCCTTAACAAGTAAAATGATTTGGCATTAGACAGAATAAAAATCCTAGGCGGATTTGGGCACAATGTAACTTAATGGGTATAATCATTACACAAAGGTATTAGCTCAGTGTTAGAACTAACACCCCTGTCAAACGTACGTGTATTTTCTCTGGCAGTCTAGGTACAAGATTGTCTGAGGGTTTTGACCAGTGGCACCGCCAGCTCGATAATTGGGGGAGGGGCCAATATTCATATCTTCGTGTTCTACATTATTAACTTCTTTTGAAATCCATTGTTTTTATGGTCTGTGAACACAAATATATGAATATTCGCCCCCCCCCAATTATCGCGATGGCGGCACCACTGGTTTTGACCCATGTCTCCATCAATTTGATGTCTGTATGGCAACTACAATATGAACATGGCCCCTAATAGGGGTGCAGAGTGGGCAAAAAGTGACAAGGAAGCCAGCTGGGTCACAGAGTAACATACAGAGGCTTATCTCAGCGAAAAAACTGTAAGGTGTTTTTTGGTCATGTTCTTAGCCAGTACCTGCACATGCGCAGTTTACGTAAAAAGGCGGCCTCTCTTTACTGGACTGGCTAAGAAAATGGCAATTTTTCCAAAAAAGCCCTTACGCTGACATTAAAGGTGCCGACTGATTTAAGAAAAACCTCTGTATTTACTTACTCTGTGGCGGGGCGCACCCAAGGAGGGATTTACCGGAAGGGTGCACACTCCTCATAGCCTGGGAATTGCTTATGGAATCCTTTTTTGTTTTGACCAAAGGACCAAGCTCAATGCTCCCCCCCCCCCCCAAATCTATCCCTGGGTGCACCTGTGGTTAGACCAGCCACATAAAAACTTGTTTAAAATTAAACTAACTACAATATACATCTACTCACAACTTCAGAAGCTTTTAAACCAAATTCTGTCGTCACTTTGGAACGATTTCTTCCCAGAATATTTGAAGTGTCTTTGGAGGTTAAATTTGATGACTTCACTGCTTGATTTCGCGTACGAATTGCTTTTACACAGGCTTTAAAAAACGCTGTACGATCCATTACAAATTAACTAGTCTTCACTTCATGTTTTGAACGCATAAAACATCAATTTGAAAACATTTTGTGACGAAAACAACACGTGTATCAAAAAATAATTTGTTGACAAAACGTGGTACACTTCACTCTAGCTTACTTGAAGCCCTGAGCTAACCATAAAATTACTATTTTGCGGGCGCTTTTCATGAAAAATAATCAAAATGGCGACTGACAAAGGAGTGATATTTTTGTTTTTCATTATTTGCTGTTTTTGTGCGCTGGAAATAGTTGAAGCTATTTGTAATAATGATGACGAATGTTGTCGCCAAAAACCGAATAATAATTGTTCACCACTTGTTTGTTGTTCTTATCTGTAAGTTATACACAGTGGCATTTAAATTTTAATATACACATGACATGATGACATTTGAATATATCAAGTTGAATATCTTTGTTGAAGATATGATGGGAAGTGAATATAGTGTTGAACATACAGTATCACCAGTCTGGGAGTTGAATAATTTTATGTTTACCTTTGTAAAAATTCAACTCAAAAGAGGAAGTATGTATGCCATATTTACAGGCATTAGTGAGACATGTAGACAGGTAAACATTGGCGCCTTGGGCATTTCAGGTGCAAAATCAAAACAATGTTTACCTGTCTATATCATACAGGATTATCATTTTCATGAGAATGTTTTGTAGAATACCACTGACATTGAACTCCCAAATCATCACAATATTTAATAACTAAGTGATGATAATTAAGTTACATACTCACATTAGCAACTGATAAAAAATCCTAGAAAGTATAAAACACCCAGTACATTTAAGATTCATAGCTTAAATAAAAATTAAATATATAAATGAAATAAAATTAACCTTTGTGAGATATTATGATACATTTATACATTATTTCAAGTCCTGAAGAATTTGTTCAATGTGATGATCCAGAAGATTTCTCAAAAAATTCATCTGAGGCTAAAAGACTTGGGTATGGATGTACAAAGGTAATTGTTACCTCAAACATGTTGAAATAATATCCTCAATCTCTTCTAATACAATATGCTATGAAAAACAATCAGTTATTCAGTATTTTGTCTGAGGGATTCCATTTGGTCACAGGCTCACAGCCATCATGACCAAGAAGTGGCCAATATGAAATGACATACACATGTATGCAATCAATCTGTGGGTCATGCCACCTAAAATCTGGCAAGACAGTTACACATGTCAGTAGATTGAATGAAATAAATCATTTTGTTTCACTAGTATGGAGGTTCGCGATACGAGGACGTCAACCATACCAAAGTTGTCTGTCATGTTTTGTCTGGGATTGAGTGCTATGGAGAGAGAACATTCTTTAAACATGGAGTGCCATGCATAAAGTAGGTTTAAGACAGACCAGTATTCTCATTTTTAAGAATATTAAACTATCTTCATTTTGGTTAAAATGAGAACTCAGTGGCATTGAAGTGTTAGTAGCAAACTAACTTCCAACTTCAATTTTGCCTACTAATCACTCTAGACAAAGAGTTTCACTTGAAACTTTTTGTATCTTTTTAAGTCTACATTAGCACAAGACAAAACAAATTTGGAACTGTACAGTCATGTACAGTATTATCCATCTGGTTCCACTTATTCGCATGAGAAATCATCCGTCAGTTTCGTGTGTCCTCATGCAAATTTGAGTATAGTCCAAATTCACCCAGTAAACATTACCTAAATGTAGTTACAAGCAAAAATTTTTTAAGACAGGTTAACATTGAATACTACCTAAACTGGAATCCCATGTTTTAAGAGAATATTGTCCTTTCATTATTTCATGTTTATTTACCTAATCTTTCAGATACAATGGCCATTACTTCTTGACAACATTACTCTATTCTCTTCTACTTGGTTTTCTTGGTGTGGATAGATTCTGTCTTGGTTGGACAGGGATTGGTGTTGGCAAACTCTTGACATTGGGAGGGTTAGGAATCTGGTGGATTGTTGATATAATGTTGCTTATTGCTGGAGTATTATTACCTGAGGATGAAAGCAACTGGGTGCCTTATTATTAGTTAATATGCACAATGTGAAAATTTTGTTGTAAAATAGGAAATTGTTTATAGGTACAGGAGAGGTAAATTGTTCTATTGTAGAGTAGCAGCCTAGTCCCAGGCACTCTCTCCATCCCAGTGACATAAGTAGAACTGGAATGCTACCTCCAATTGGATATTTGAAGCCAAACTTTAAGGCCAGTCCCAGTCTTTTCACGCATGCGAACAGCACGGTCAATACGCCAACATGAATACGTGATCTTGAAAATCGGCATAAAATTTACAAAAAAAGGCACTGAACTTTCTTTTAATGCATTTATTCAGGTAAAACTTCCGTTAGTTTTTCGTCGCTTGGCGTAAGAAATACAACGTTAGCGAGCAGGCTACGTATACTTGGGCTCGCAAAAGAATCGCGAGGCATAAACACACGAGTTTTGATCCCCAGACACGCGTGTCTAGGCCCTAGGGGTCCGATTTGGCTAAGTAAAAGACAGGCAGTTTATCTGAAGTTAGTGTTCCAGTTATAATCATTTCACAGAAGCATCTTTAGCAGTGACGTCACACTTAGTTTCACTTTGTATTGTATAGGATGCGAATCATGCGATAAACAAGTAAACTCGCCATTCTAATTTGAAAGCCAGGTTTTCATCAGAAACACCATGAAAAAAAGCTTTAATTGCTAATTGTGCAATGTAAGGCCAGACTTCTTCGCGCGAAATGACATGTTGTTGGATTGAAAAGTATTTATCACTTACCCAGACATAGTTCCAACCTCCTAAGCCAAAAAAACACAATCGGATTGGATTTCCGGCATTGGAAACATTAACATTTACAGCGTAATTAGGCTGACGTGTGGCGCGCAGAAAGAACCAGGTCTATAGGTCTACGATAGTCGAATAACTATTAGGCTTTGTTCCAGCCGGACCAGGTCGTACCTCGGCGAGCTATACAACCATGCGATTACGGGTCTCTGAATCGATTAATACCTATCATATACTTACTCTAGTGATATTTATATGTGATATTGAACTGCAAAGTGATGGTCGTGCAAACAACTAGAACTAGAAAATACTTTATTAAACAATGTTCTATAAAAATATTGTACATAAATAATCAAGTTACAAAAAATTCATCGCACGCTTCTTCGTCTGCATGTGTAGAAATGTAAAAATTGTTTATTAAATAATACTATGCTCCAGAGTCGTTTATTTTTCTATTATAGTTAATTTGAAAACCTCGTGTATCAGTGTATGTGATATTTATAATTAATAAATATTTATAATATAGCATTTGTAAATTCTGAACGCTGATTGGCTAAGAGCCGTGTTGACATACACTGTAACTCAACGTCAACACGGAAAATTTCTTTTTTTTATATTTCTGCTATATTATAAAAAAAATATTCAAAAATTTTCCATGTTGATATACAGTTACATCAACACTCGTGGAAATTGGGAAAACTCAAAATTGTGTGAAAACACTCCGCCCTCCGGGCGTCGTGTTTCCACACAATTTCTCGTTTTCCCAATTCCCACTCGTGTTGATATGCCATATGGCTGTATATCAACACGGAAAATGTTTTATATTTGTTAAATTTAGTATTGTACAGTAAATCAAACTGTTCACTCAATAGCATTATTCAATTCGAATTATTCATGCATTCAAAATTTCCGTCTGTAATCTCAGCGAACTGGCGTTCTTGGAAGAAATACGTCATATATCCTTACAGTAAAATTTAAAATCTTTAATCCTGCAGAAGTGTGTTGCAAAAATTCTATATGTCCTCCAAGCTATTTCTTCGTGATAAGGGACCGGTCATTATTTATGGCGGGGGGTGGCACCGAAGAGAAAAAGGTTGGGTAAACAAAATTTTGAGTGAGTAAAAGGTTGGGTAAATGAAAAACAAAACAACTCAAGGGTTGGGTAATAAAAATTTTTGTCATTTCCAAAGCATGACCCACTGAAATATTGGAGACTGAAAAGCAATGTCAACAGTCATTTGTCAATACAATATGTGAATCAATCAGAGTCACTATCTTGATCATAGTTTGACAAAACAAATCGTGTTTCCAAAGAAAGTACATGTGCAGACAACATGAAACTTTAGACTGCAGAAAATTTCACAAGCCGTTATCAAACTCATGTCACTGAAGTGATAAAGGACATGTATGACAACTGACATTACTGAACTGAATGGTATCCTTTTGTTAAGTTTTTGGCCAGGGGTGGGTAGCTATTTTTTAACTGATATTTGAGGTTGGGTCAGCAAAATTTTTGACACGGAAAACATTTCTCGGCGGTGCCACCCCC
>CACRXK020013425.1:0-14055 GCA_902702795.2 Paramuricea clavata
TTGGCATGGGGGTAAATTGTAAGGAAGTCAGACGTGCCATACATTTTGGTCCATCTAAAAACCTAGAACAGTATGTCCAAGAATCTGGAAGAGCAGGGAGGGATGGAAAGAGCAGCACATGTACTATCCTTTATAATGGTCTACTGGCAGCATATTGTGAGAAAGATATGAAAGAATTCCTGCAGTCCGACAGATGCCGACGCCATGAACTAATGAGGAACTTTAGTGACTATGCCTGTGTTGAAGTTAACCCTGCTCACAATTGTTGTGATGTATGTGCAAGTAATTGTGATTGTAACAGTTCAGAGTGTAGAATGAATTGGTGTTTGCTTACCCCAGACAGCCACCTAGAAATCGATGATTTGTGTATGGCAACCAGTAATGACGATAACCCACAAACTCGACATGTTAATGAACACCATAAGCAAGAACTTATACAGAGGTTGTTAGAACTCCAAAAAAAGTTGGCTAACAGACTAGATGCCAAGAAATATGTTTCATGTCCAAATGTGTTGATGGAATTTAACAAATTCCATATTAAGCAAGTGGCAAACAATTGTCACTTATTGTTTTGCTTGGATGATGTTCTTGAACACATTGAAATTTGGCGACATCAGTATGCCTGTGTCATACTTCAAGTAATTTCCGAAGTTTTTGGTGATATTGAGTATGCATATTCAGATGCAGATTTAAGTATTGAAAACATTTCCATGCTTGATGAATCGATCAATTCTGTGTGGAATGAACTCAGAGAGGACTCTTCATTTAATAGCATGTTTGACAGTCTAAATGTAACTGCTGATGACACTACAGATGACTGCAATGACATGTCTGACACTGAGTCAAACCATTCTGGTAACAATAGTCTATTTCAAATGTTAGTTGATTAGGGTTATTGTATATTAAGTGTACACTGTATATTGCATTGGGGATCTTTAACTTCAATATATCCACACCATCAGTGATCCACACATACAGATGTGAAGTCCATGTAATAGTTATAAAATGATTTTGGTTTACAAAATCGTATACATTCATACCTTCAATTATACCCTTTTCAAAAATTAACACATTGAACTATAATGTGCCCTAATGTACTTTACTTTTGTGGTGTGTCTAATCCCAGACAATTTTACTTATCAAGGAAGAAGTTGGGTGTTAAAGCACTTCAGCATTACTTTTATAATTAAAATTGTATGGGAATTTATAGTCAGATAAAAGTTTTAAAATTGCATTGCTTTTGGACATGTGTCATAAGAATAACATTTTCCAGGCATGCATATGTATATACCTGTACATATATTATTTGTAATACTGTAATAATCATAAATATTTACATAGTTATATATAGTAAAACAATACCTATAAACTTTGATATATAATATACATATTTACGTAGAAAGAAATTGTGCACTTACAACATCTTTCAAGTACACTATAATAGGTTTACCCATTGTTTCTCCATATACCTTTTTAATTAACCCATTGAGCGGCAGCACTCTACGCTTACAAGTAAAATTATCTGGCGTTAGACAGAGTAAAATAGTGCGCATTGCCACTTAGTCTTAAAGGGTTATGTGATGACTAAACCAGATTTGGTACTGGACTAGATTTTAAGTATGTGTAATTTGATCCAGTCCAAGGTAATTTGGCCCAGTCTTAGAAGACTGGGTCAAATTGCAAGGACTTGTAATCTAGTCCAGTCCAAATTGGAAGTTTTGGAATAACATCTCAAATCATTAATAATTCATGAGTAAATTAGTCCATATTGCTTTATTTTGCTCACATGATAATATTGGATACCTGGTGAAGTATATTGATCCAGTCCTAGGACTTACTTTAAGTAGTCATTAATCCTATTTTAGTCCTTACTTTAAGTAGGACTTACTTTAAGTAGTCCTATGATTTAATTTAAGTAGTGATTTATTCATATGACTGATATGAGATGTCATTTCAAATTCCCTTTTAATATTTGGACTGGACAAGATTTATTGTTCTCGCATTTTGATCCAGTCCTCAGCTTTGCCTCGGACTAGATCAAATTGTGCGGACTTAAAATCTAGGCCAGTCCTCATAGTTGGATTTGAAATAATACCTCAAATGAGCAAATCAGTACTTAAAGTAAGTTGAATTAATTTTGATCCAGTCCTAAGGACTGGACCAATGCATGTCAATACTCAGCTAAATTACCTAGCTCTTCTATGTAGAACAAGATTTTCCTTATGTTCGTTTATCCAACTAAACAGTTTTTGTAAATCCAAACCATGTAGAAGACTTTGCTTCATATTTTTAAAATGGTGGTATCTTCTTCCTTCGGTCATATAGAATGCTCTTTCATGGAGAAGTTCATCTACAATCTTTAACAAATCATTCTGTGATGATGTAGTGATGTGCTTGCCAGATCTTCTGTACACAGAAAGTTCATGGTCAAACTGTTTCATTAACTCGTTTGTTATACCCATAGAATGTGCAATTCTATTTAGAGATGTTTTAGAAGCATTTGGACCAACATTCTTGACAGCTGCCTTCATCATTCGGTTATAGAACTCCAGCTGAAGATCAAGTGGTATGTTGCCACCAAGACCATTTTTAGTCTTCACTGACCGGTTCCAAATCAATCGTTGAGCAGCTTGTGGACTTAGAAGAACATTGATTTGACACAACAGGTATAAAGCCTCAAGAGAATACTTTACAGTTGACTGCCCTTCTGCTCGAAGATACAACAAAAAGAATCGCCAGCATCTCATTATGCGTTCACCATCCCCTTCTGATATGGCGTCCCAAAAGTTCAGAATGAGCATGCCATACTCCAGCAGTGCCTTTTGATAGGAGAACATGTCATCCTGTTCTTCGTCAGATAAAGTGGTATCTACAACAACAGACTGTTCAATGATCTCCAATATTGGTGGATTATGGTTTGCCTCATGATCCTTCATTCTCTTGCCATACTTTGCAAAGGATTTTTGACAACCCTCATATCGACACCGATATCTATTGTTGTCATCCAATGACAATGCCTTAGCTTTCTCGCAAAGATTGATGCTGTCCAAGCATTCAAGAATCCGCTCATTCTTGCTTTCATCAATGACAAACATGTCAACAACCTTGGCACATACAAATTCAAGATAATTCTTCTTATCTTCTTTTGAGGACTCATCCCCTGGAAAAGGTATGCCTGGTTCTTCTTCTAAGTTAGCCATGTTCAACACTTTCAACGTGGCAGCAATGACACGAGCGTGGACCTCCAGAGTGAAGAACTGTCGACAAGGGTTGACTGCAGAGGACACGTCACTTTTCACATTCCGTCTATTGATGAGTGTACGATCGGCATACAGTGTACATTTGTCATAACCAGATGATGCGCTGTAAAGGTTCTGAAACGCCAACTGTAAAAAGACATATAATAATATAAAATGCAGTGTCATAATAGCTTGTTGATCTTTCGACTGTGTGATTATTATGATAACTGCACTCAGTCCCCCTAAACATTGTCCACTAACATCAGTCAATTGACAACATTCGCAGACATTTAGAAGGCACTGCATACATTTTCTCCAGTATTTAACAAAAAAATTGATTTAGTATATTATACCTGTAAGAATCTATTTCCAGAATGCCAGTCTGCAACCTCAGCATGAAGGCCAGTGCACTGTTCCTTCTCTGTAAATCCATTTGCAATAGACGCATGACCATTTACAAATCTCTCCACAGTGAGCTGATCCCCAACAATCCCTTGTTCTCCATACTTGCCATCAGTCCCATCTTCATTCTGACCATGAGGAACATACTGGTGTAATTCTTTGATTACATTGGTGATGCCATCAGCGTCATTTTCGTTTTCATAAATTAGACCCATGAATGTCTAAAAATTCGATATTTAATATTATGTACATGATTAGACGTGATTACATAAGAATAACAAATAGTTTGATTGCTATTGCTACAGAAGGTACTTTGTCCCATCTCTAATAATTGACTGACTGAACAGCAGAGGCATAGGAAGCTTAGAAAAGTTGGGGGGGGGGGCAGGCTTTGAGGGGAACTTTCCAAAAAAAAGGGCATCTCAAAATTTTTTTGGCGACCCCCCCCCCCAAATTTCGGTCAGTGTACCATTTTAAGGGTTAGGGTTAACCATATTTCTTCTTAAATACAAAAAAATTTTCTGAACAGCCTTCAGTTGATGAGCTTTTTCCAAGCTTCATCACAATGTTTGGAAACATGGAAGACTTAAAATAATTTCTAAGCTCTATCTAATAATTAACCCTTTCAGTGGCAATGTGTCCCACTTTATTATTTTACTCTGTCTAACGCCAGACGATTTACTTGTCAGGGGGAGAGTCTGAGTGCTGCCACTCAATGGGTTAATTTATTATAATTATGTACAGTATGTCGTCAAAAGTAGCTAGGGTAACTGTACCGGAAGTAAATGGTACGATTTAGTTCTAGGAAGAGTATATGTATCATGTTTTCTTTTGTGAGCGACCTTTTTGAGATTTGTGAGTATTAAAACATTATTTTTGGTTTGTGATTTATGATTTATTGTGATCGTGGGGGGACATCGAACAACATTCCCAACAAATATGTTATAAAATGTATTATTTTGTATTGGTATATTTGGGACTATAAAATTTTATTTTATTTGAAGCTAAAGTTTCATATTAAATACTTAAGGGTAATAGGATCAGGCTACCTTGAAATTAGTAACAAGAACAAAATTTTAGATGACATCAGGTCCTTTGATTGGAACATAAAGTTCTTGTGACAATTTTAATGTTGTTTGATCCTATTATCCCTCAAGTATATTGTTCATTGCTACCTACAATGAAATATTGCTACCTACTGTACAATGAAATCCCAAGCTCAAAATGGTGCATAAAATCTAACCATTATGCAGCAAAAATGCAGTAACTGTTTTTCTCTTTCTCTAACTAATGGAATACATCAATACAATCTTAGTCACCAAGGGTTAATCTTGTGCATTTAGCTTCTACAGAGAACTAAACATGTAACAATACAAGTAACCTATACTATAACTTACCCTAACAATCCGAAGTGCATTGTTGTTGTTATCGCTACCAACACTGGCACATACTGTTCAAGGTTATTATAACTAAAAATGTACTCTGTCCAGTAAATCTACTTACAGTATTCGTCTTCTTTGCCATTTGCGAACTGTATTTGTGTGGTATATGAGATGTGACAACATCAGCCAAGAATTTCAGACATGGTATATTAGCCACAAGTATTCGACCAACTAAAGTAATGAAATTCTTTCTCTGCAATTGGTGGTCATCATCACTTGGTATGAATTTTCCATTCTCAAGCTTCATAATTCCATCTTCTTTCTTCTGGTCACTGAAGTCTACAGCTCCAATTCTGTTCTCAGTTGACATCACAGTGACATGATGAACATCGATGTTCTGATGCTCTTCTGTCATATGGTGCACATTTTGCCGGTAATCAAAATTGTCAATTGTGATTTTCCGCCCATGGTCACATGATTGTTGGTCATCAGACTCCACCACTTCAGGATTCCTTTTCAGAAACAGGCATTGATTCTCAACAGCATTTAATATTTCATCACGATACCCAGCTCCATATTCGTCCAGCTTTTTATACAAATATGTATGTGATGTTGTTATTCGTAATGAGGCCAGTCGTGCAAGGGTTGCCTAAATAATTTATAATATATACAATTTTGCACACTTATTGGATCATTCAACTATTCTATTTTTCATGTAGCTACATCGCACATCAAAGCTGCATGCAAGCATACTCTATTCTTCACTACCTACATTGGCACGTCACAGTCAAGATTATAATTCAGATAACATTAACCAACTAATCCACAATTATATTTTGTTATAATAAATCAGTTGTCAGTTGTAACTCCCAATCTTAGGGAAAGCTGAAGACGCAGAATTTTAAACCCCAAGGGCCAAGACCCCCCCCCCCACACTCAGGCAAACTGTGCTAAATAATAATAATAATTAATTATAATAATAATAATAAAGACTTTATTTGAATCAATACACATGACACTAATATTAGTAATAACACCAAAATATTCTAAAATAATATGTATAGTATTAAAAATGAAAATAGATATACACACCTGCCATCCAGAGTGGTAGTTGAATATTGTAATTAATAATTGTAGCGCATTCATAAATCTTGACCTGTTTCTCAGGCAAACTGCTGCAGCCATACCAACAGCAGGTGACCAAAATGTTTCAATATTTAAGCCATTCTTGTTTGCCCTGGATCTACTTCGAGGGTTCACAGAAGCAGCAACTAACACGGAAAATGTCAATGGGGCTCTTTCCTTCAGTTCCTTGTTAAAATGTTCGATTGAAAATTTCAACATATTTTCCTTGTTCGGGCTCCTTAGACAGCTTGGATTTTTCCTTGAGCAAAGATCAGAACATTCTCGGTTTATGTCATTTAACATTAACAGTTGGAGTTGTTTCTTGATGCTTGTGTTCTTCCATGCTGCGTTCGCTATCTGTTTGTATGTTCCTCGTACAAGCATTTTTCCTAGCGACTCTAGATCACCTGGCAACTTTCGTTCAGCATTTTTACTGGGCCACTCAACTTTCACATACACATTCGTAGATTTAGGGCCCTCTTCTGAGTTTTCTCTATGCTTAATTGGGGACACAGGCCATTGTGGAGGTATATTATCTGGACGTACAGGTGAACTGCAACGAGAACTGGAAGATGGCCGCTCTATCGTTTCTGTGCTTGTACTAGGCGAGCGTTCACCCTCATTTCCACAATGTATTTTAATACCAACACTGTCCAAACTGATATCACTTGTTCTTTTTAGCGAAGAGCTTGACGAACACGTTGATTTAGTTTGAATAGTGCGATAAAACTCGTCGATACACTCAATTTGTGTGATGAGGTTTCTTCGTTTCTTCAGCTTTTTAACACATCCAGCGCAGATAAAAGGACTCACTCTTTCTACTTTGAAAGAAAAACTTTCCAGTTCAGGAATTACTTTGAAAGCTCCTTTACCTTCGACACGATGCTTTTCATTAATTTTCACAATAACATTCAAACACAATATCCAAATGTCCGACATGTCATCCACATACTATTCTTTCATGCGCACATGTTGCATAATTATGAAATCACAATCTAAATAATTTTCCGCTGGCTCATCCGATGCATAATTTGCATATATTATAGAACACGTAACCTGGCACTAATGCACAGACGCTACTTAGCGCCCCCATTTCCGCCCACGAGCGTCTGTGATGCAGGCTAGTATTTAAGCGAAGAGACATATTATTGGTTTTTATTTGTTCAAATTCTAGGACAATATTCAATATTCTTTATACATATCGATATGCCCTCTTTGGATAAAACGCGGATATGGCTTAAAAAAGGCTGAAAAACGTTTTTTGAACCATATCCGCGTTTTATCCTTTTGGATACCCTTTTGGATAAAACGCGGATATGGCTTAAAAAAGGCTGAAAAACGTTTTTGGACCATATCCGCGTTTTATCCTTTTGGATAAAACGCGGATATGACTTAAAAAAGGCTGAAAAACGTTTTTTGGACCATATCCGCGTTTTATCCTTTTGGATAAAACGCGGATATGACTTAAAAAAGGCTGAAAAACGTATTTTGGACCATATCCGCGTTTTATCCTTTTGGATAAAACGCGGATATGGCTTAAAAAAGAGCTGAAAAACGTTTTTGGACCATATCCGCGTTTTATCCTTTTGGATAAAACGCGGATATGACTTAAAAAAGGCTGAAAAACGTTTTTTGGACCATATCCGCGTTTTATCCTTTTGGATAAAACGCGGATATGACTTAAAAAAGGCTGAAAAACGTTTTTTGGAAGCCATCCGTCCGTCCGTCCGTCCGCCACTCATCCGTCCGTCCGTCCGCCATCCATCCGTCCGTCCGTATCCGCGTTTTATCCTAACCCAAATTGTCTGAGCCTTTTGACTCGCAAGCACTCGCAATGTGCGAGTGGCGAGTGCTTGCAAGTGAGATGAAATGCGAGTACTCGCGAGTAGCGAGTCAGAACGAGTACTCGCTAGTACTCGCTACGCGCGAGTGGAGGTACCCTTACTCGCGACAGGTACTGTAATAAAGGCTAAAGGTTATAACGCGTGTACCTAAAAGGTAAATAAAATCTCGGCCTGTTAGGCACACACGCGTTATAACCTGGAGCCTTCATTTTAAAACTTTATTATAATTGACAATCTAGCCTTTATTATAAAACTTTATTATAATCGACGATCTGCTGTAGCCCTTATTATATAATTGAAGCTGACACCACAGCCTTTAAGCTTTCTCTTAGCTGTTATATTATAGCCCGAGTTAGCAGCTTATTAGTGAAGACATTCTATACCGCGAATATTTTATTATTATTATTATTATTATTATTAATGTTAAACACTCCCAGAAGGGTTTTTCAGTGTTCAATACAGAAGTTATAAAAAGTAATTACTTAATTAAATTATATTCTAAAAACTATATAATATACTATTAACACCAAAATATATAATATCAAGCTAGTTATATTTAAGGTAAAATACTTATTAATACTATTTAATTTAAAATTTGGTCAGTAAAAGATGTAAATTAATTCAGTTCTGTTCATCGAGAAATTGTTGAACCAAATAACTTCGTAGCCCGCTTTTAAAACGTTCCAAATTAAGATTATGGTCTTTTAGCCATTCTGGCAAACTGTTCCATAAACAAGAAGCTCGGTAGCGAAAAGAACGTTGTCCGGTCGCTGTTTTATATAAAGGTATTTCCAATAATTCGCTAGATCTTGTGTTCAAATTGTGTAATTGTGATCTTGTTTGGAACATACGACATAAATATGATGGGGCCATACCATTAACACATTTATAAGCCATTACTGTATCTCGGAATCGCAACATATAATTGACTGATAACCAGTTAAGCTGTTTTAAAGATGGAGTGATATGGTCGAATTTTTTTGTGCCCGTGACAATACGTGCTGCGAAATTCTGAACTTTTTGCAATTTTGCAATGTTTTTCTTCGATGAATTAGACCATATGGTTGAACAGTAATAGAGTTTACTAAAAACCAACGCGTTTATTAAAAGAATTAACGTCTTCATACTTGGAGCTTTTTTAGAAGCAATACATGATCGATACTGTCAAATGCTTTAGAAAGGTCTAGTAGAATTACAGCTACGACCTCCTTGTCGTCCATAGACTTTAAGATCTTATCCGATATAAATAAATTCAATGTTTCAGTGGAGTGCAGCTTCCTGTTTCCACTTTGGTGTACCTTTAAGAATTTCTTCTGTTCCACATATGCGGTAAATTGTTCCAAAACTACACGCTCGCAGATCTTTGATGCAGCAAGTAGCAAGGAAATTGGCCGATTATTTTAAGCAATTTCGTGATCCCCTTCTTTTAATAGGGGAATAACTTCTGACAACTTCCAGGCGCTGGGAAACAAAGATTCTCTTAAAGAGCAGTTAACAATATCCGTAAGAGGTTGAAGAATGTATGGTAGGGCATCTTTGATCACTTTCACAGAAACTTTATCTGGTCCAGGGGACTTATTGGATGGAAAAGAACACACAATTTTACGAATCACGTCACAGGACACAGGGTGAAAATGAAACTTGTCAATTTCTGCACTAAATTTATGTGGTATCTCTGGATGAGTCGATGTAAGACCATATGAAGTAATCAACGCTTTGGATTCTTCTGCTGCTTTTGCTCCGACTGAAGAAAAGTATTCATTAAATTTGTTCGCTACTTCAACGACATTCCCAGAATAAGTTAAACGTGTTTTTTCATTTCTAGGAATACATTCTCTTACAGTTTTCCAAAGGGAGTTGTTGTTGCTATTTTTGTCATTAATTCTTTTATACACAAATTTTCTCTCGGATTCTCTCCATTTTCTTTTAATTTGATTTCTACATGAACGATATCTGTCCCAGTCCAAGGCCTGCAGGGTTTGGCGGGCAAGTTTATGCAGCGCATTTCTTTTTTTCATAAGTTGAACAATTTCCTGGTCAACAAAAGGGCACAAGCGACGTTTAATCTTAACAGTCTTTATCGGGACATGCATATCTAATACTCTTAGAAATTTCTGATTAAAATTGTCCAGTCGCTGGTCAACGCCCTGGTCAATTGGATTTTCTTGCCAAATCAGCTGTTCTAGATCATTTTTAAACGCTTCAGAAGAATAATTCTTAAAACTTCTTATGACCATGTAATCAGGTAATTTCTTAGGCAATTTAAGCTTTAATATTGAATAAACCAGAAAGTGGTCACTGATGTGCGTTTTTTCAACTCCACTTTCCACTACCAAGCTTGTGTTAGATGTTAAAATCACATCGATGAGAGATGAGGACTGCAAAGTCACCCTAGTTGGTTCCTTGATAAGTTGGAATAAATTCAAGCTGCTGCACAATTCGTTCAACGCATCAGATTCTGGACCACTTTTTAATAAGTTACAATTTAGATCACCCACTACGAATATATCTTTTTTCAAAATAAGTGCATATGAATAGTTGTCCATGAAATCGTCCACGAAACAGGAAACTGGACAGTCAGGAGGTCTATAAGCAACACATAGCACAATAGATTTCATTTTCTTATGTTGGATTAATATCCACAATTGATGAAAACCCGTTGATGAAATTACAGATATATCCTTTATAATCTTTGTTTTCAGTGAGTTACGAGTAAAAACACAAACACCACCTCCACGTTTACCAAGGCGATCCAACCGCAACAGTCTGTAACCTTCAATTTCAACTTCTGAATTTTTTACTGTGGAATTAAGCCATGATTCCGATATCGTTAAAATGTCGTACTGATGTTCGCCATTAAGTTCCCTCAACTGGACCAAATTATCTCTATTTTTCAGAGATCTGACATTCAAATGAGCGAGCTTTGGTTTTGAATTTGAGTGATTATGATTATTCGCGTTCTTTGTTAGAGAAGGACAGTCAATGGTTTTCTTATAATTTTTAATTACAATGCAGTTCTCTGCGTTATGTTGCTTATTACAAAACATTCCAGTAGAATAAACACTCTTCAAATTTAATGTACGCGTCGTAATTCTGACAGGTATCTGTTTTCTGTATCTGATGTTGGTTCGGAAGTTTTGACGTCGGTAGGTCCTTCACTAGTTCCGTTAGTCAGTATATTACCGGGGATCTCGTTGGTATTGACATCAAAGGAGGAGGATAAAGGGGAGGTTGGGGTGTGGGGTGGTATGTTGGGATCCGAAAAGGAGGAAAATAACAAGGATTCACAGGAAAAGGAGAATAGCGGAAAGCAGGTAAAAATGGGGATTGGCCCATTGGATTATGGAAGGGTCGTTGCATGTTGTTATGCGATTGGCGTTTTTGATGTGGGAAAGCTTGGCCCATTGAATTATGGTGGGGTCCTTGCATGTTACTATGAGATTGATGTTTTTGGTGTACGAAATCACACGCAGGACCTTTTTTACAGAAACCTCTTTTCTTCAGGAATGGACAAGGGGTTAAATGTTTTGGGTATTTGGATGGCGCTCGAATGGAATGATCAATAACGGGTCCAGAGGCGTTGCTATTAGTGCTATTTTGATGTGGGAAAGGCTGGCCCATTGAATTATGGTGGAGTCCTTGCATGTCACTATGAAATAGACGTTTTTGGTGTAGGAAATCACACACAGGACCTTTTTTACAGAACCCTCTTTTCTTCAGGAATAGACAAGGGGTTAAATGTTTTGAGTATTTGGATGGCGCTCGATTGGAATGATCAGTAACATATCCAGGAGCGTTGCTATTAGTTTCGTCCATTGTTGGTTTGGTTTTACTGGTTTTATCTAGTTTGGTTGCTTCGACTGATTTGCAGTTGTCAACAACCTCAATGACCGAAACGCTAGGTTGTTCGCTTACAGAAACGCTAGGTTGATCTTTTATTATAGTAGTTGACATGCACAACTGAACGAAAGCGTACGAATAGCCTCATTAACTGAACGACAAACGCGCTTAAACTCGCTTGCTTATTGGTCGAGACGAAAAATTATAAATTTTCGTCAGCTAAACGTATACGATCATCACATGACGTTCCAAAACAAAAGTACGTAAACAAGGGCAAATAATGTTAGCCAATCAGCGCGTTTGTTTACATTTTGCGTTCTTGACCAATCAGAATGCCTGAAATTCAAAACATGTAAACAAAAGGAGTGAGAAAATAACACCTTGTTCCACGCCCTCGGTGACATTCGATATTAAACTTTTTTCGCCAAAACTGACAAATTCTGCCAAAGCATGCTTTCTTCTTTAATTTCCTCGGGGGGATTTTTAAAATTCGATCTAGAACGCGAAATATTTATGTTTGAATAACAGTGTTTCAACGCGCGTAAAATAGCCGACTCTCACTTGCACTATCTTTACACACACATAAAAAATTGATAGATTTGGCAGTTTAAACTTATTTTTCCCACACCACAGCCGACATGTTTTTAAATATTACCTATGTGATCTCATCGATCTCATTTCGCATCGGAAATGCGTCACAACGATCCAGGACTGACAGGTACAATATCGCATGACTCATTACTGTACCAAAGATAATCTTTGACTGTACATTAAAAGTACATATCCGGTTGGCAAAATGGCGATTGTCTGACAGACCTTCGCGAAGGGCTTAATATTTTTGCTAATAAACTGTTCACGAGGGTTTCGTTCTGTTCGTCTTCTGGTTCGTCGTCAATCGTCATTGGCTGCCTCACTTTCTTGGTCGCTTTCGTCCTCTTCAAAGCAAGTCGCCGGGGCAATCAGCGTTACTATTCGCTGTCTTTCGAAGACCTTCCAAGAGCTTCAACATATGCCAACGTTGTTGCTTCACAAACTGGGCAATCGCTGATGTTGGGCAGGATGCATTCGATGTGGAACGTAGGTCCACAACCACGGAAAACGTTCCAAGTGGATTAACCTTTTCGCAGGCAGGCAAATCGCAGGTAAGACTTATATTTTATATTTACAGATCTTGATACATTTATAGTCAGCGTCCTTGGAGATTGTTCCAAAATATGAGTGTGTGCCAAAGTCAAAATATTACTCATAATCTCCAGAACATGTTTGGACAATGTTTTGAATCACTGCAGTTTAGAATTAGCAGTCGTTTTAAAGACAACAGAACTGGCAGCCATCATGGTACCCCATAACTATTCAGTGTACAATACCAGACAATGTAAATTACCACCTCCCCCAACCCAGAAGTAGGCAGTCTTTATTTCCCAGCACTGCATAATCAAAATTGCTGGATTGTATAAATGTCTGGCTTTGTCTCAGTGGCCCTGCTTTGCCCCATGATGAACCCCACACTTCCTAGATTCAAGCAAGCGGAGACTTATATTGACTGGTACTTAGGTCCTGTTTATACAATCTCGTACCCAGAGCAATGCCTGTGCGCGGGCTAGGATGGCATTGGCTCTGGGGAAATTGAATTTTTCCTGTGCTGTGATTGGTTTAACGTCTATCAATCATGCATGCCGACAAAGAACCGGAACCCCAGAATTTAGGGGTTCCGGTTTCAATTTCCCCAGAGCCAATGCCATCCTAGCCCGCGCACAGGCATTGCTCTGGGTACGAGATTGCTGTTTATATGGAAGCCGGGCTGGCCCGCTAAGTGAGACAGCCCGGTAAGCGAGATCTCGCTGTGTAGTTATTTTTATAGTAAAAATTATTGTTATATGGACAAGTGGGCTGGCCAGGTTGCCGAGATCTCACTTGAAAAGAGGTGAGATCTCGCTTACCGGAGTGGAAATTTCTCCATATAAACACTCACAAGCGGGCTAGCCCAGTTGCCGGGATGAAAGATACCGCCGCAAGCTATTTTTAACAACTGTCAAAACCAGCAAGCGGGATGAAATTTTCTCATATAAACAAGAGAAATTCATCCCACCTGCCTGTCTTGCTAAGCAGGCCAGCCCGGCTTCCAGCATATAAACAGGCCCTTAGTTGAATTGCAGCACTTGGTCTGCCTGTGTGTTACTTTTAAGTGTACCCTGGTTCTTTGCAAGGTAAAAGAAACAAGAG
>CACRXK020013426.1:0-14054 GCA_902702795.2 Paramuricea clavata
TTTTGTTTGAATTCGACGGAGTTTCAATTCCGGGAAAATTTTTACAAACAAATTCACGGAATTGCGATGGGTTCGCCAGTGTCAGTCGTGGTGGCAAATCTAGTAATGGAACACCTGGAAACTAAAGCATTAGATACCTTCCCACAACGTCCAAGGATGTATTATAGGTTTGTTGATGATACACTTTCGGCGGTAAAGAAGTCTAGTATTAATGATTTCCATAAACACTTAAACTCGCAAAATCCTCATATAAAGTTTACCATCGAACATTATGAGGACAGGGGTATACCATTTCTGGATACGTTAAATGTTGTTGAGTCAGATGGGTCCATTAAGACGTCGGTTTATAGAACGGCAACACATTCGGACCGATACCTGAACTTCTCGTCACATCATCCTCTCCAACATAAAACGTCCGTTGCCAAGTCGTTGTACTATAGAGCAGACAAAGTTAGTTCAGATGAAGCGAGTCGAAGAAAAGAGGAGAAACATGTTTTTGAATCTTTACAGAATAATATGGTTATCCCAAAGATTTTTTATTGAAGGTCAGGAGAAAGATGAAACAGAAAGAAGCTGATATGGATAATAATGAGGCAGTAGAAACGGAATGGCGAGAGGTATGGCAGTACTTCCTTTTGTTCAAGGAACTACAGAGAAAATAAAGAGAGTATTAGAGAGACATAATATTAATGTTGCAATAAGACCGGTTTCAACGCTTAGAAATTATTTAATGAAGCCCAAAGATAAGTTACCTCACTTAGATCAAACAGGCGTCGTTTACTCCATCCCTTGCCAGGATTGTGATGTTAAATATATTGGTGAAACGGGTCGTGCATTAGGAACAAGAATAAAAGAACATCATGCAAGTGTAAAGAATGGGAAGGTGGAAAACTCAGCTTTGGCAGAACATGTAGTTGACAATGATCATCGTATTGTGTGGGATGATACCAAGGTAATATGTAAGGAAAGTCGGTGGTCGCATAGAAAATGGAAGGAAGCCTGGATTATGGAAAATGAGAAGAGTGCCATTGCCAATAGAGACAATGGCAGAACATTGCCGGAAGTTTTAGAACGCTAATTGATAAAGATTAAATAATGCTTTGTTGACGCTATAATACGCTATTATGACTCTTTTATCCAGTGTCTTATTATGGCTCTTTTGTTGACTCTATATTACGCTTATATGACTCTATTATGACTCTTTTGTCTTTTAGTCTAATTATTCAAAAAACCTAATATTTTAGTTAGGTCATTGACATGTAAATAGTATTTAAGCGACTAATCATTTTTGCCATTTCAATCCTGACGATGGACGCTTAGTCCGAAAGCTTGATTTATAGTTTACGTTTTTTAAAATGTAAATAAAGATTTTTACCAGTGCAACATACAACGATCTACAACGACCTACAACGACCTACAACGATCTACAACGACCAACAACGACGCTACAATGACCTACAACCCTATAACGATCTGCGAAGATCCTACAACAACCCGGTTCGTCTGTATTAAATATTTTCCGAAATTTTATAGTCTATTTACAGTATTTAGTGGTAATTTGTGAATTTTTACAAATATTTCTGAAAATAATCCCAATTGATATGGGTTTATGGGTGAATTGGGACTAATTTTCGTATGTGCATTACTGTGACCACTATGGTTCAGCTCATGAAAGGGCGCTTGATCCTTTGAAGTTTCCCGGCCTTTCAAACTCTCTCATTATATTAACTATGCTGTGACACAACATACAGGGTGTATAAAAAAAACTGAACCCTTTCAAATTCAAATTAGCTTTAACGTATTGTAGTAATTTGACAGCTCTAATTGCTTTAAATTAATGGTTGGATAAGAACACTAGGTCTCGTACTCATGGGACAAAACTAAAAAAAATAAAAATTAGAACATTTAAAAGAAATACAGTATTCCTTGTGTTCTTACCCAACCATTAACTCAAGGCAATTAGAGCTGTCAAATTATTACAATACGTTATAGCTAATTTGAATTTGAAAGGGTTCAGTTTTTCTGATACACCCTGTATAACTCGTCTTAATCGATGGTGAATTTACATTTTTCGGTATTGCAATTTTCACTTAATTGAATCAACACGAAGTAATAGATGACATGAAGTCTTATCTACGCCTCAACTACCCAATTTATCCCCATCCCAATTCATTCGGGGGGGTGGGGGGGTTTCACGTGCCCCCTCAATTCTTACGGTTGGGCAAAAATCAAATGCAACATTCGGGCAAAACAAAAAAAAATTCGGGAAAATTATGATATGTCATGAAACATTTTTGGTATATTTGCGAAAATTACGTGACGTTAGGGAAATTTTCGTATGTTATATGTTTGCAGACAAACACAAACACTCATCAAATTCTGGCATTTTCAGAATCACAGGGATACAAAGGCCAGACTGCAGAGTATGGCAGTGGCGCACCAAATGCGTTATGCTATAACTGGAAAATACATCCAATGAGCAACCTCTCGCCTTTCTTAACAGATGAAGTATAAAAGCTCCACATAAAGTATTAAGACCATTGTAAACAAACATAAAAACACAACTGATGCGTTAGCTAGCTTACTGAACGAAAACATTCGCTGGAATATCATATATACCATCTTGCATTAAAACACATTATTTATTGTGAATTGTCGAGTAAAGAATGGCTTTAAAAAATTCGCGGATATGAATAAAATCAGTCGAGAACACAAAGCAAGTACGCCATGCAATTTTACTAATCAAATGTTTACACTTACCCAGACCGGCAAAACATCAAAACAATTATTACAAACTTTGTTTCAGGGTTGAACATCCATTAAATCATGAAACTGCAGGCTTATTTCCAGTTAAAAAAGAAAAAATCTGTTTAACACTTAAAAGTTTTTACGAAATATTAAACTAACGAATTGCTATAAAACAGCAAAATATACGTCCTTTCAAAATGAAGAACAATTATTTAGCCAGAGCTTGCACTTGTATATGCGCATAACGTCAAAAACCGTTCATGACATAAATAAAATAGAGGACAACTTTGCACTTCGCTATGTTTTCACATACCCAAGTATAATTAGTTTAGTCGTGCGGAATAAGTACTTCGCCAGGGCTTATGCCCGGAAAGGCGATAATTGAGCACTTTCCACGCCCTTCCATCCGATTTTTCGTACCCCAGCCACATGCCCACACCCAAGATAACATATTAAATATAGCATGTTAAGATGAGTTCTTGTCATAGGTATAGACACAGACTTCGGTTTTGATCTTTTGCATGTTTACAGTACTACTTAAATGTTTTGTTTTGCGATGCAAACTAAAATAATATGCACAAGTACCTGTATCCATCAACAATAAGTTATAGATTTAATTTCTGATCATATCAATAATTCAATTACTGATATATATTGTTTGAAACAGAAAGTGAATTAACAAGCTCGCTTCGATCGTAAATGGCAAGTGACTTGGCGGTTTGTAGTACCACTGGAGAGGAAGTTCGGTCGAAGCCATGACCGTGGGTCGAGAGTTTGCGTTTAGTCATGGCCACGTTCACAAATTAGGTATCGACGACTTGGTAACGTATTTACATTTAACCTAGCTGTTCTCGAGTGCCGAGAACAACACGTCTCCCCTATAGTACTACAATCACACTTCTTTAGGAGGTGGAGATGAGCAAGGGCACCAAGATCCGCTCCGAAAGAGACACTGTATAACCAACAAATTATGACCCACACACGAGTTTGGGCCGATTGTTGACGCTGATTGCCGCGAACACAGGACGGGAAGGACGATGCGACAGACGAAGGTTTGTGAGATACCAGGGTCGTTAACCCAGCGAGGCTGGCGCGAGGTGCCAGATCATGAACAGGGTAAGGTACTTAACTGAGATTGGGCAATCGATGGGTAGCGAGCCAAACGACGAGGCTGGCTGCGGGCTTCCTCCGGGAAGGCTACGGATGGGCGTGGGTGAGGGGGAGGGGATGTGAACGACTAAGAACCCCGTGGGTAAGGATGGACTATGTCACGACTGAGAATGAGCTACTTGCGTAAACAACTTATATAAGGTAGGTTATGCAAATGCCCTCATTAGCATTTGCCAAGCTGTCCCTGGGGGCCCCCCATTCTGATAACAAGTACAACAACTCAAGAAAAACGCTGCTGATCGGTGCTTTTGAATTCCGAGCTTCTGGCTACCGCTTGTATATAGTTTTCCATTTTTTGTAATAGTTGAAGGGAACCAAGCGGATGTGGTAGAACCCAATCCACAAAAGCTCTTTCCATCAGGACTTTATTTGACTGGCCACCAGACTTTGCATATATGGTGCGCTTTGATGACACTGTAGAAACCTTCAACCATTGCTTCGCAACCACTACACGCTAAAGCAAGATCGAGTACAATAAATGCATCTTGATCCAGATAGTTGAAGATATTTATATATAAGCATTGCAGTACAGCATCGAGATTGTAAATTAGGTACGCCACAACAGACTTTCCTGGTGAAAACTTCGACATAAACAATTTATATTTAACGTGTGCTTCTTGATGATAGAAATTTCAGAGTTGAGTTGGCTCCTGTTAAACTCATCAACACATTCTGCGTCCTTGGTTAAGAACATCCATTTAACCAACCTCGTACTCAGGGCCTGCCCGCACGATTTTCTAATATGGCTGGTAAACGCTGATCACGTGACTCCAAAATACTCCGAGAACTGGGAGCATTTCTGTATATCATTAAAACTCCCATTGGGAATCAGGGGGAGTAAATGCCAAAAATCTTGGTAATTTAAAAAATATGGCGATAGAGTTAATATGTTTCTTGTACCATTTGTGATTATTTCCATCAAGTAAAAGGTACCGGTATAAATTTCAAAATGTCTAGAAGTATTTTACAATTTAGCAGATTTCCATGAGTTTTTAATCTTATAACACATTTGCGAATATCGCAATTCGGTTGCTTTTAATAATTTCAATTGTTACAATTAATAGCTGTAAGATATTGTTTTCGAAGGCTATTTGTATATTATAGTTTGCCAAATTTGTGTTTTAAATATTGAGAAACATATGGCCAGACTATGGGCTATGGACTATAATTCTCAGACTCTTTTATGCATGTATGCATGCATGGAAAATGAGCGGTGGTTAAACTATGAACGACACAAACATCGACGAAGATATCTTTATACCGCAAAAGGATGGACTGGTCATCGCGACAAAAGATCGTTGCAGAAATATGAAAGACCCAATATTAAAACAAAACTGATGGAAATATCAAAATCTTTGGATTGTCGCGTTAGCAGGGGCTGCAAAGTTAGCAGTGTGATCGAGTGAAGACCCGATGGCGATGACTGAGAAGAGAAATTCTACGAAGGAAGAGATGCAGCATAAACATATGGAAAGGAAGAGAGCACGGCTAGAAATGCGGGAGGGAAGTTCTTTTGATCGTTCAGGGAAGTTCTTTTTAACTTCTATTAATTTGAACAATTTGAGTTTGAGTTTTATCATAAGAAATATATAGCTATAGTGTTAGGGACAGAGTGGAACAACTGGTACATGTATAGTATAGTATAGTATACGGTACATTGTCAGTGTAAAAATTAATTTTTGTAATGTTTTGATTGTATAGTGATTAAAAGCATTAAGTCCGTGCATTTCTGCATCGGGTTTTATCTGTATAAAATCCGGCTTTCCTAGGGTTTTACCTATAAAAAGCCGGGGTTTATATAGATAAAACCCGTGAATTTATAATTATTAATTCAATTCTATTGATCAACCCCACTTTTCCCTGGAGAGATATCAAATCCCTCCC
This sequence comes from Paramuricea clavata, assembly GCA_902702795.2. NCBI lineage: Eukaryota > Metazoa > Cnidaria > Anthozoa > Malacalcyonacea > Plexauridae > Paramuricea > Paramuricea clavata. Next base: position 5,803 of record CACRXK020013426.1, read on the forward strand.
CTTGCTTTAAGAATCTTACCCAAATAAAACCCGACTGAGAACAATAGAAATCCGCACAAATTTGAACTAATGCTACATAGTCACTGGCAGCTGCATCCAATAGCAGTCAAATCTTATTTTTCTATTATCCTTTGAAGATTTGCACTCAGGGGCGTACCGAGACAGGGGGTGTTGGTGACACCCCCCAGTTTTTGTCTAAATGGTCGGCAAATTGATTCAGAATAGATAGTGGTCGGTTTTTAGTGCAAAGTTGCTTTGCACTATTGTTATGAGGTTAAATTCAATTCAGTGACCGATCGATCTATAGAGTAAACAATCCGGGGGGAGCTTGCGAATGATTTTTTATTACGTTTTAGAGATTCGCGCCGTTCGGCCAACTAATCGTTCATAGCTGTTTGTAGATTATAACAATCTATATTTATATTCAGATGGTACATGTTCTTACTTATTTATCCGACATTTAGAGAAGTTATAACGAAATTACTGTTGCATTTCAAGCACTTGTTATTATATGATATGCCCCCCTGCAACATCAATACACGTGCATAATACACGTGCTCTCATATCATAGAATATATATTATCATTTTAGAATGGCGGACATGGACGAGCAGTGACTTTTGAGCGGCGGTGTGAAATCGTGCAGACTAGAGTGTATTACAACTGAGGTTGATAGTATTATAGCACAGTGCTTTATCTATCAAAGATACGGAGCGATGTATACATGAATAGATGCCAGTGGATAGTTTTGATATAAAATTATAAGTCAGCAGCTGAATTATATCAGCGAGCTTATTCTTGTATTATTATATCGCGATATAACCCGCGGAAAGGAGAGACCGCTCTCAGTCTATACCAGCTAGCTTATTCTTGTATTATTATATCGCGATAGAGCAAGATTTACATGGCCCAATAAATAGTAAATAATAAAATAAGATTGAAATTTTGCTCCAGCGGTAACATGCCAGCCAAGCCGGCGAGAGCCAGCTAGTGAACTATAAATGTCTGTATATAAACTATCGAGTGTTTGTGGTGAAGTATAATATTTTTAATAGCAGAAATTTCTGCACTCGGTGACAGCGTAATCTGTAGTCAGTAATGTCAGTTCGTATTGTTTCCAAGACGTTTTATAAAATCAGTCATTCCAAGCTTTTATCAAACTATTGGTATTTCTCACTTTAATATGCAGTTATGGCAATTTCATTGATAAACTGTAAAATATTGTATTAGTGAGAAATATTTAGATGTCGACCATAGTCCTGTTTGCATATCATGGGGCCTGTTTATATGGAAGCCGGGCTGGCCCGCTTAGCGAGACAGCCCGGTAAGCGAGATGAATTTCTCTTGTGTTTATAACTTTATATGAGAAAATTTCATCCCGCTTGCCGGGACAATTTTGTTACATTGACGTTGTTTTGACAGTTGTTAAAAATAGCTTGCGGCGATATCTTTGAACTTTCATCCCGGCAACCGGGCTAGCCCGTTTGCGAGTGTTTATATGGAGAAATTTCCATCCCGGTAAGCGAGATTTTGCCTCTTTCAAGCGAGATCTCGGCAACCGGGCCAGCCCGCTTGTCCATATAAACGCACGACAATTTTTACAAAATGCCTATAATAATAACTACACAGCGAGATCTCGCTTACCGGTCTGTCTCGCTAAGCGGGCCAGCCCGGCTTCTATATAAACAGGCCCTTACAGTAAAAGCTGTTCATTTTTGTTTTATTTTTGTTTCATTTCGATTTTCGAAGGCGGTTTATTTTGTTTTGTATTACACGTACAACGGAAAATGGGTAGAAAATTGAATTAAACTGACAAAGAAAAAAGATCTGGATTAAAGCCACCATTCAAGGAAATAAGCCATGGAAAATTATCCATGCGAAAACAACAAAATTTACTGTCGTGGCTTACTGCATGGCTTGTAATATACAAAAACAAAGCCAAACAACTTCCTTATAGATGCATCAATCCTATTTCTCACATTATGCGAATCAACATAAATCTTAATTATGATTTGTCATATCAACTTTGCACTATCCTTGGGATCTCTGAGTTAAAATAAGGCGGTCGGTAATTTTGGAATTCATGATATCAGCAATCGTATAGTATAGAACAAACCGAACAATTGGACGACCGACACGCGATAAAGAAAACACGACCGGAATTAAAAAGGCCAATCATAATAAAAAATACAATAAAAAATATTATATGACAGTATTTATAAGATATTAGTAAGATTTGCATTGTTGCATACTTCATATAACTATAATCATGCATGGTGTTTTAGTCTCTTTACCGACGGCGATGATGGGACAATCCGAGCGTATGCCGACCGCCGTGCCATTGGCTTACGATCGGGATAGTTTGGATCACCATCGGTAAACACTATGTTATCGGTTATATGAAGTATCTGGCAATACAAATCGACTCGTCGTATTGTTATTTTAATGAGAAGGTAAGTAAAATATAATTATATAGCATAATTCCGAATAATAAATTAATATACATGGGAATTTCTTGATTCTGATTAGTTAAGAGAGTGTAATGTAAAGTTTGTCTACTAGGCACAAAATATATTGAAACATGATTGCAAGTGTTCCGTGTTCGTAAAATGAAAGTCGATGTGCTGTTATTATGATCGATCTGCTGTAGTTGTGAGTAGTGCAATATTATTTTTATAATAATTAAATTTTACAATAAACATTTTAGTGGGAACGCACAGAAGGTTTTCGGTGATATCGCATGGTAAAATGCCTCGAAAAGAAATTAGAAAGAATCGATATAAAATAAAATGTTTAGTATGTACGCCCAGTGTTGAAATGGATTTTGATCATAGAAGCAAGCACAACTCGCGTTTTCATCAAGACATGCTCAACAGCCGTAAGCACATACGCTACGAAGTTGTCGGTGCTCCACGAAACCCATTCGAGGCTGCAGCTAAGAGAACACGAGAAGCCGAAGAAACTAATGCCTGCGTAACTCAAAATCCAAGTAACCGACAAGAGTCTGCAGACTGTGCAGAGACTGGAATTTCAGATGATCATAAAAATGACCAATGTCTACCCACTGTCATTGAGAAGCAGTTTGTTCCTGAAATGCATCGAAACGAAAATTTAACGGCAGGGAAGAGACCTCGATTAGATTTAGAGAGTCAATTTGATGAATTAGAAAGTCCAAGATCTGAAGAATTTGATAGAAATGTACCCTCAGGCTCAGACGCCTGATATGAAAGCGCTGTTTTAGAATCTAAATGTTTTGTCAGTGCAAATGGTGAGTAATAAGCACTAAGTAGCTACGACTGGTACGTTTTTAGTTTCGTTCTTTAAAAACTGTAATTTGTAAATATTTTAAATTGACGGCTGTTGCCAGTTTGCCATGTTTTATGATCAATACTTAATTATTTTTATAGATTGACAGCCCTGCTCAAAGACTTGATGAAGGCGATAGCAACTCACCGCCAACGGTTGAAGAATCCAGTGAAGACGCAACGAGTAAAATTGCAGGTATGTTAGGCACTCTCTTAGATGTCATCAAAGAAGGAAAATCGCTACACTCATCGTAAGGTGAAGAGGGATATTGTGAAGAAGTGTTCCTATCTACAGTTCAAAAGTTTGTAAATGAAGTGAAAGAGAGCAGCAATAACATCGGTGAACTAGCTAATGAAGCCCTTGCAAGCCATGAGGAAGCGATGCAGCAAAGTTTTCACAATACGGACCGCGCTGAATCAGTTAACTTTGAAAGAGATCCTGGTATTAGAAAAGGAATGAAGCTCACTGAAAACGAAAAACAATACCTAATCTGCCAGGGACCATATCAGCCACGCTTTAAGAAATACCCTACAAATCCGGCGATTTCAAAAACAAAACAGAATGCATTCTCTCCAAAATGGTACGAAAAATTCCCATATCTGGAATACAGTCCCACCACAGATCGGGCATTTTGTTTTGCGTGTTGCTTGTTTTGGAGACGGAGCAGGATCTACCGACACTAACTGGTCCACTGAAGGGGTAAATGTTTGGAACAAAATGAAGAGTCGGGGAAAGAAAAGGCCAGGTAAACTCGAGGAACATTTTACTAGTGCAAGCCACAAATTATCAGCTGAAAAGTTTGAGTGTTTTAGCCAAAGAGATATGCACGTTGACGTAGCATTAAACAGTGCACGATTGCAAAGGCTGGCGCAAGAAGGGCAAGAACGCCTGGATGCTCGCAAAGTAATAACACTCCTGCTTGATTGTACCCGTTGCCTACTGTAGTTAGACAGAGTATCGCATTTCGTGGTAGCGATGACGATTCAAATGATAACTTCCGGCAAATCATAGCTTTCATAGCTAGGTGGGTACCTTTTCTTGAACATTGGATGAGTAATGCACAGTCTCGATCCCACCATGTTACATATTTAAGTCCCAAATCACAGAATGAATTTGTTGGTCTTCTTGGATAAGAAGTCCGGCAACACATGGTTGATGAAATCAAATCTTCTGGAGCTTATGCAGCAATGGCAGACACAACTCCCGATGTTAGCCACCTTGATCAGATTTCCCTCGTTATTCGATACGTCGATGCAGAGTTTGAAATCCACGAGCGACTTGTCAAAATATCGGAAATTAAAGGAAAGAGTGGCGATGCATTTGCCCTCAAGGTGATATAGATGTTAAACGATTTGCAGATTCCTCTCTCCATGGCTAGATTTCAGTGTTATGACACAACCGCGTCAATGTCTGGAGAATACAACGGTGCACAAGCAAAGTTTAGCGAGCATTTGGAACGGAACATTCCCTACATCACTTGCATGGGCCACAAGGCAAATCTATGTGTCGAGCATTGTTGCCAGGCTTCCTTGTTCATCGACAAATTTTTTACTACTTTGCAAGATCTGTATAACTTTCTTACAAAGAGTACCAGCCGCTTTGGTAAACTAAAGGACAAGATTGAAGAGTTACAAGAAGGTTTGATTATGAAAAACCTATCGAAAACGCGATGGATTGGAAGAGCAGAATCAATACGTGCAGTGTGGTTGAGCTACGAAGTTTTGCTTGATGTTCTTGCAGAAATCGAGAACTTTCAAGGGAGTGACAGAGATGCCAGAAAGACAGCAAACTATTTGTCGGAGACAATACAGTCATTTGATTTTTATTTCTGCATGTTGTTCACGAAGAGCATAATGTACTAGATGAAGGTTGTAATTCTCGAAGTTCAAGAAATCGATTATGATATCCTGGCAAGTTTGGATGCAATGTGCAAAACAAGAGATGAAATGCTGCGAATACGGAATGATGATGTTGGCCTGGATGGCATAATCACAGCTGCAGTAGAAAAGTGTAGTTCTTTTGGAATCGATGTTCAATACGAATTTTCTAAGAAACATCGTCCTCGTCGACAACCAAAGCGCATCGACTAGAATGCTGATAATCGCGTTATTCCACATTTTAACCAGCACTACCGTCAGCAGATGTTCAAAGTTCTCGATCGCCTGGTCAGCGATATCAACGATCGATGCCCACAACTACGTCTCGGACATTGTTGTTCCAGTTTCAGTTCTTTTTCCAAACAAAATCGCTAAATGTACGGCAAATCAAGTCGAACAATTGTGTGCCGATTTTCCCGAGGATCTTCAAGATCCAGACGCATTACTTGCGGAGATGGAAATTATTGGTGGTGCCATTGAGCAGAGTGAAGCAAAGAATCTGCGAGAAGCGGCCAGATTTCTTAAGGAAAAGCGTTTCTTTTATCCAGCCCTTGCGAAGGCATATCAGCTCGCGTTAACGATTCCGATCTCAGTCGCTAGTAACGAGCGCAGCTTCAGCAAGTTACGATTGGTGAAAAATTATCTCCGGTCAACAATGAAAGAAGACCGCCTGGACTCTTTGATGATATTAGCATCATCGCCCGACATCTTAGACAACGTTGATATTGACAAGATAGCTGATTCCTGGTCAAATCTTAAAGCAAGAAGAGTTAAAATCTAGACTAGAAACAGTGAAACATGCTACCTATAGAACCTATTACGAAATTAATATTTTGGTAATACATTACATTGGCTTCAATTTTAAAATAGAAAGTTAGTTGTAACCACTGTACTTGCATGCAAGTCTGCAACTATGACAACTCTTTGTACAGCACGTGACAAAAGTTTAATTCAAATTAGTACTCGTCATTCTTTAAATTTTAATAGACAATTTATGGAAATGAAAGTAACTATATAATTTAACTTTTATAAGATTTTATGTTCCATTCTAGTAATTTATAGTGATGTAGAATAAGAATTTTATCTTCTTCGCTTTGGTTCTGCATTGCAAATGACAGTATTTATCCAACTTTCATAAATGTATTGCTCCATTACCTATATACAGTACGTAAAACTGTACGATTCTTAAGTGGATTTCGTGGGTAAATCTTGGAATTCACCCCCCCCCCCAATTGCAGAGCCCCCGGTACGGCCCTGCAGTCAACTTTCAAGGTGCCACGAAACCGGAGACCAGGCGAAAACCTACGACTTTCAGAGCGTGAGCCCGTAGCGAAAATCGAACCCACGAACTCAGAGGAGAAAGGCGCTTGCTCTGACGACTGCGCCACCGAAGCTTTAGAGGTAGTGGTAAAGGAAGTCAAATCTGAACCTTTCTATTATGCTGATCAAGACTAATTTTACCTCACCGCTTACAAACCTCGCCGCGTAGCTTCGATGCCCATTGCTCCCTCTTAGTAGTTTTGGTAAACCGATAAGAAGTTACTGCTTGCGGATTCAGACAACAAACTGGAAATGTATTTTTGTTTCTTCGAATTTTCGTTAATTCAAACAACAACGTTTTACAATGAATCCAAGTAATCAATTCTAAATAAAAACTACGAACACTTTAGCCATTAATTGTGACATCATTATAACTACAACAATATTTTGCATTTATATTTATACCATAAAACTATAGCTAGAGGCTAAATGCTTTAGAGTTTATATACATGTCGTGTTTGTAAGAAATATCCAACACTGTGTTTCCAACATATAAAGTAGACCAGAGATGAATTTGAACTATAACCACATGTTCTAACCGAAGAATATATCTTCCCAGTCACAGGGCCTTTATTAACATACAATCAGGGGGAGATGTGCCTCCCCATTCCCCATTGTGCCCCTCATCCCCCCCCCCCTCCCGAAATCACTTTCTGCTCCGCCTGGAAAAGTCCATTTTTCCTAAATTTATACAAACAAACAAGCGAAGAATAACAAATAGGTCAACGGAAAGTATGTACGTTTCAGGGTTTATCCTTTGTCCTTGTTTAACAAAATCGACTTAAATTGTTACGTTTATCTAACAGCAAGTAATTTAGTAATGATAATTATTGTTAATATTTTTAATTTTTTCTTCTCTTATTTCAAACACAAGTAGAGTCAGCATAAATTTTAGAGCAAATTTCGACGCTCAGAATGCAGGAAATGACATTTCCGGGCTTCAAATTTCCAAACTTTTCTGGGGGAGTAGACCCCCAGAACCCCCTAGTCATGCGTGGTATATCATGCGAGCTGAGGCTCGGCAGCAACAACCCATTTTGAAAAATGAGAGGCCTTGAGATGACGCCTGCTTCAGGCTTCACGCGAAAAGTATAGTGGGATATCGAATCTCTATTTTCTTTTTAGTTTGGCAATACAGTGTCTTAATTAATGCAGATGTTTGTTAATCTGTGACTTTGATCATATTAGAAATATACGCAAAAAGATTTATATAATAACTACAGTGAAACACGCAATTTGATTGGTCAACAGCCGTGCAGGATCAGACATTCCTGTACGGGAAATTCTGAACAGAAATTCTTGCACATAATTTTACAAATATACTCGCATTGTAAAGTTTTGTTGTACAATATCTTTCGACTTTGAAGTAAGTTTGCAATTATTGAGACGTTGGTTTAGTTGTATGAATAAATTTCTGATCGATACATTGCCATTCAGCAAGTAGCCAGGCGTAGCGTTGAAATTCATCAGACCATGGCAAGTACAAGTGTACAACACCTCTCGCTTCAAAGTTCAAACGCTTCGCAATCTTCAAGTATTCAGGTGGAGAATCTTCATAACTACTTTGGCTTTCTGTTTAGCTGGTTTTCCATTTCAAATTTCGTATAATTATTTTATAGAAAAAGACTCTGTATTTTCGCTGTATATTTTCGCGAATTTGCGATCAAATTCTGTTCACATTTGTTGTTGTTTTCAATAGCGTGGAGTAGCGATTCTCCGATTGGTTAATTCACGATTGTTGTGAGAACTG
>CACRXK020013427.1:0-14053 GCA_902702795.2 Paramuricea clavata
CAAAGCATCGAGCAGTGTGATAAATCGGATTGTCTTTTTGACCAGCATGAAGTACAGACAGCCTTGGCAACAAGTGGGAGAAAATTTTGAGGGACAAATTTAGCATCTAAACCAGGGTTAACTTTTACCAGCCATTTTTGAAACAGGTGGATGAGTAGTTATTCTGGTTGTCGCTGGGTTAGTTTTGAAAATCCAGAAGTCATACCAATGGGTCGTTCCAGTAAAGATCCACACTCCCCCCACAGAGGAAATTTCTGCCGTCCGGAGGGGGAGAGGAGACAAAATTGTTTCTGATAATAGTAAATGTATTAGGACATCCGAAGGGGGTAGGGGGGTTAACTTCCAATTTCCTCCGTGGGGGTGGTATGGATGTTTTCTGGAATGACCCAATAACAGAAGAACATAACCAGAAAGGTGAACAAGGTTTTGGTCACTCGATGGAGAGACAATCATAGCATCGGAGATCTTGCAGATGTAGAAGGTCTGTACAGATTGGAAGGACCGATTTTACCTCCAAATTTAATGATGATGCTTAATTCTTGCAGACAAATCATTGACAAAAATAGAATCCAGCCAAAATCACGAATCTCAAATCTAAAACATCAGCCAAACAATAAATTTCACTTGTAAAATATTGTTACGGAAGGGCTTTAATTATTTGCACACTTTAACTGCAATATATACAATCCATAATATATCGAAACTTCTATAATATATCACACTTCTTTAGAAAAAAACGAGTAATGGCAGTTCATTATCGATCTGAGTGACAAGGCAACATATTTTACAGAGGGCTATATTCAACGGTGAATATCTCGAAAACGGTTGCGGGACCGAGGGGGGCCGGCCGGATAGAATTAAAGATTATACTTTTGTTTAACTAATCGTGAAAAAAATAGCGAAATCGAACCGTGGAAATTTGAGATTTTTGTCTTCAAAGATTGTTGACAGAAACGCCATTAAATTACATCGCGACGGCATAGCGCCTAAAGTGAGAGGTCAAAATAAACTGGAAAATAACGCTTACCTTTCAAGATACCGTCCCAATGGGTAGATTCACTGTTGTAAAAGTAGTATCGCGTGAAATTTCCAAAAAAATGTGCATAACAATATGAAAAAAGTCGATATTTATGAGCCCTATGTAAATTTTCGATGCCAAAAACTTCATGCGAGCATGAGGAAAATGGCGCAATCTGATTGGTCGAGAGATTCGCCTAATTAGTTTGCTTCCCTAATTTTCGCTGCCCGTAGAAATACCGCCTGCCATGCAGGCTACCTAATTAGCTGTCCAACCTCCTCTGTAACCATATATGATATTCAACGCTCGTTTCTGAATTCGTTCCAGCATTATGTTTAAAAACTCGGGGAGGTTAAAGTGGAAACTTGGCAAGAATATAGTAACAGTGAACAGTAGCGTAGCCAACCCGACTATTTGGTCCCGCTATGCAAATATTTTCATGTTCATTAACTGTGAAAACAATCAATTTCTAAAGAAATCCTAGAATTTTGATAGATCTAACAACGTCTATTGTGTTCCATTAATGGTAATACTTTCATATGTTCCAGGGGTTTTTTTTTAAAGATATTCTCAATTCCTTACATTTTTTCGGTTGGATTTGGAACATATTGTCGTTAGACCAAGCGGATGCCTCATTGGCCGTTAATTACATTGAACTTGATTTATCTTTTTCCACAATTTCGAACGAGGTTGTATCGTCAACAAATATTACGTTTCCATCAGCGCTGGATATTTCTAAGTCACTCATCGATCATTATTAAAAATAGCCATCGCCCTAATTTAGTGCCCTGCGGAACGCCGGCCACTACATCTGTCCATTCCGAGTATATATATATCATTTGCCATTTTTACCCTTTGTTGTCTATCCATCAGGAAATCGCATATCCAATTGATGATATAGGGGTTGATATTGTAATCTTTTAATTTCGTGATGAGCAGAGAATGATCGATCAGATCGAAAGCTTTCCTGTAGTCCATAATCAGCACTCGCACATCTGAGCTCGTGCCGCGGTGGCTTTTGACCGATGGTGAATAAGTGTAGGTTATTTTGAGGCAACGAGGGGATATGTGATTTATTCACCGAGGCGCGCAGCGCCGAGGTGAATAAACACATATCCCCGAGGTGCCTCAAAATAACGTACTTATTTTTCACACTGCGAGGTCGCGTTAATGAGTCAGAAAAGAAATAATTCTTAATGCCATATTGCCTTCGCGATGTTGTTTTTTCTCATTTTTTGTGCTGCAAAGACATTGCAGGTGAATATTAGAGGGGATTATTAATTGCAGGTGAATATTAGAGGGATTATTAAACGGAAATTGATTAGAGGAGAATATTGAATATATTCCCAGACAAGAACAAAGGAAACCGAGCAGGCTGAAAAATAAGGTTGATTAATTAAAGCGTGGGTTGTTGAAGATTGTGGGATACAACCGTACTGGTCTGGTCGGATGTGCTTGATAACGGCGGGTTTAACATGGTTTACCACTACGTACTCTTCAGCAATTTTCGATATAGTTGGGGTTAAAGAGATAGGTATAAGGTCAGTGTTAATATCGTTTACTGCGGAACTTTTTGGCAAAGGTGTAATGTTTGCGCATTTCCAGATTAGTGGTAACTGTTCCTTCTTGAAAGACACGTTGATTAACATAGAAACAGGTAGAGCCAAAATGTGAGCAAAATCTTTTAAAACCCAATTTGGTATGTTGCCTGAACCGGCTGCTTTATGTACACTAATCGAGCTCAGTTGTTTGGCTATCATTTCTGTGGTCGCATTCATAAGGCTTGTCTCTAGTGTGTATCCTTTTATGAGCAGCAAAATTACCTTTTTGTCTAAATTTCATCTTACAAATATCACATTCATAATGTTTGCCAACTTTGCCTGTAGTGTGCGTTCTTTTATGCCTCTCTTCGTACTGATCAGACATGATTAGATTCAAGTTTTCCTTTTCTCACCACAAAATGTTTCTTCTTATTATTAATTTTAAAGAAATAATTCCAAATTTTGATGCATTTTGAGTCTTTTTGACTGACCGTATTTTATTTCAAGGCTTTGTGCGCTAGATAACAGGTGGGAAATTTGTCTGCGCATGCGCTACATTTTGCGCGGTTTAAGAGAAAGAGACTTGGGGCGAGACAGGGCGAGTAAATACAGTAATTTGATTTTTGAGCGTTTTTGTCTCGTTTTTTCTGCTAACCAAAAACTTGTTAATCCATTGCATTGTTAAGAAGGCGAGGAAGATATGAGAACGTTAACAGGCTAAAAATATTTATAAAATTGAAACTTTTGCCTAACCATATACATCGGAACTGCCTCGAATTCCGATGGAAATGTCCAATAATTCCTACTATTCCGTATTTTTAGATGAATGAATTATCTCCCAAACCATTGGTTTTGAGGCTCTCGGCTAGATTTGAAAATATTTTAATTTTTTATTTCATTGTGCTAACCTTTACCCCGATAAATCACCCCGTATTAAATTGGAGAGGCGGAAACGTATTCGTATGATTTCAAAACTGCTCATATTTTCTGAATCAATAGACTCTAATCTTTCAACGAATATGCTTTTACGAACAGGATTAGCAAACACATGCAATTTCTAGCGGGATATTCAGAGGCACCTATTCAGACTACTACAGACTACACTGATTAGACGGTTGTGCCGTTTTTTATATCAACCCGTATTTTCATATGAACAATACTTTGATTAATGAATTAAGAAATCTTTGAAGAATCATTTAAAGATAGTCTAGTTTTGAGGCTCTCGACTAGATTTTTTACAATCTTAAGTTGAAAATTTAACTTTTTCCTATTTTTAGCAAAATCACGATTTTTGCACTAAGTGTTTTCAAGGATTTAATCATAAATAAACTTTCCAAAGATATTTCTGAGTAGAAAAATGCGTTAAAAACAAATTTTAAACCCACCCAGAGTTTTTTTTAATTTCATCTGTCCAGGGAGTGAAAACAACTTGCATCTTCGAAAAAAGTTAAATTTCGTCAATATTTCGTGGTATAAATAAATAGTTCATAATTGTCCGATTTCACTTTAAAGTATTATATCCAGGACATTTTTCAATAGCCTTTGAAGCCCAAAAACTTGTTTTACTCATTTTTATAATTTAAGACAAAATTTTCGCCGGCGCCCGCAATTTACTGACCAGCGACAGCAAATTTCCCACCTGTTGCGCTAGATGATACCGAAATGGAAAGTGAAACCGCTGAACAGTGTGATCAGATTTTACCATTTTGGTTAAAAATTTACTGGTTATTATTAAACTTGGTATTTAAAAATTACTAAATCGAGCTGAAAGAGCGTAATCTTGAACGTCTAGCCCAAGCCGGCCATTTGGAATGTTCTCAGGGGTGACGGCCTCTCCTCAGCGCAATGTAATGGCCAGGAATATGGCGGCCGCAAGAGGGACAATTTGCCCAGGGCAAAATTATTATTTTACAAATAATAGCCTGACACAATCCTTAATCCGATCGCTTTCCACCCAAAGCAAAGTTTATATTTAGTATCCAATCAAAATGTCGCAGGAGACATTTAAATTTCACACAACGACAACAACAATCTAATTATAGTTGTGATCACTATAAATATATCAACGACAATATATAATGTAATTAGCACCAACCAATCAAATGACAGATTAAAAAATCTTTTGTCTCATAAACCAATCAGATTTACAACCGAAATACGGTTGTAAAAACATGGACTTTTGTTAAGATTTGTATCATGCCTATTTATTTATTTATAGGCCTGATCGCAGGTTAGGGTAACATATGCGTAGAAACCACAGTTAAATATTTCACAGAATGCAGGGATTTCTATTCTAGAGACTCTAGATTGCAAAATTATCGCGGGGGAGGGCTCTGCCGTTCTGGATTATTTAAGTACTAGTTAAAACATGAGCAGCCGATCTTTATCTGATATACAAACTCGAGCCGAAGGTGAGAGTTTGTATATCAGATTTTTTTATTCCATGCCAGGAATACACTGTTTAGGATGAAATCCATGTAAATAGTCTCAATAACAGTCGATCGGAATTATCAAAATATGAAATCAAATATGCGACGTGCGATCGGAAATGTATATAAATTTGATGTCACTGCGGTCTATTTCATCCGCAATTTGAACCGCTTGTTCGTAGCTTTTGATGGCCTCTTCATTTCGGCCTTCCGTTTGGTAACAATGTCCTAAAATCACTACATTTTCTGGGGAGACAATTCTATCACCATATGCGTCAGGCCTGCATGTGCGTTATACAGAAGTGACAGAAATGTGCGTTATACAGTAGAAGTTTTCATATAACACTAATTAGGATCCCTTGCGAGCTTACGGGCTGCTAGAGCATGCGCAGTTTACTCGTATTTCCCACGTGGCCAAGGACATTAATTTTTAATATATACATGATTTTTATACATCGCTGAATTTAGAATTTAAATATTTTGTAAATGCTAAATTATGACATCTTCACAGCTATTCCAGAATTTTAACCATATCCACAATTATAACTTACGAGGTTCAGATTCGTCTCTCTTTTTGCCACGACCGAATACCGAGTGTGGCAAAAAATGTTTCCGATATAGGGGGGCTAAAATCTGGAATAGCATTCTGGAACAAGTAAGAAACAGCGAATCTTTAAATTCTTTCAATAGGAATATTTCCTCTGTTAGTCTGATGAATTAGCTATTTTAGTATTGTACCATTTGTTTTGTAATGTGTATTTTCTATTTTCGTAGTTCTTAATATTGTTAACGATTTTGTATTTTATATTTTTATGACATTTTATAAATTATCTACAACCCACTTGGAAAGCAGCTTCGGTTGAAGTGGCTAGCGTAGTCAAATAAAGTTTTATCCTATACTATATATAATGAACGTTATGACGTCACGATGGGAAATACGAATACAAAATGTGGAAACTCGACCGAAACAAGATGGCGTCTATAGGTTTCAAGGAAAAAACGTTCAAATTATACGAAGAAATATCAAGAAATGTTTTGTAACATCTTAACGTACGTACTTACAAAAGAAAAAAGTCTGCAAATGGGAAAGAACTGGTCATTATTTCAACGAATTGAACCCACAGGTGCCGATGTCTTTTTCAAATAATAAAACAACAATAAACTTATATTGTTGAATTCACTTTTCTCAAGATATGAGGAATAATCAAACCCGACTTTTGTGCTATCAACCAAAGCCGAAGGCTGAGGGTTGCATCATATACGTATTTTTAGTAACTCGGAAACCGTACGGCTGAGTCCTACAACAGGTCTATTTTACCGCAAACATCCTCGCAGACACATGTACGCCTAACAGTAACGTAGCCATTTTTAAACAAGCTGCGAGTCCGATCTAAAGCCCTACCAAACGAGGATGAGAGTTGGCAGTTACTATATCATGTATTTTATTTAAGTTAAAACATAGTTGGAACAACTCACCAAACGTTTATTCTAGTTGCATGAATGCCAACTCTCATTAACTTAGTTTCTCGTTTGACTAAGTATAGGGCTTAAAACCACGATGGTTACAATAAGTACCGTCTCCTTCAAACAACAAAACTCAAATGAGATATGCTTGCAAATTTTATTTCATTGTTATTTAGCCATAATTTAAGACTTCAAATAAAATATAAGTTTGTTATCCATGCTCTTTAATTCCCCCTCCCCCAACTGTTTAATATTCCTGTATACATTTAAATTATAGACACGTCTTTATCATAAAAAATAAAATAAAAACATCAGATTTACCAATGAAGTTACAGGGCTGACGTCACACGATGGTAATTCGCAGATGAGTAGATTCTACGTAGGTGCGGATGTCGTAGGTCTAGAAATTGAATATCAGCAGGAGAGTTAAAGTTTGAGAATGGGCTTCCGTTCCTTCATCAACTAGCTGGGATGTTTAGTATAATCTGCAGACGTGTATGTTTCGGCGTCCTACGCCTCATCAGTGCAGCTCGGTACACATCTGGACACGCGATGACTTTCGTAATTCGTATTGATATACATGCAACTTGCTCTCCCAAGCGCATGCGGTACAACCAGTGAACTATATACATGGAAAGGCTGACTTCAGTCAGTGACGTATAATCAAAAAGTGAAGCCAAAGATGGCGGATTTTGAAGGCATTATTGCGCATCATTTTCAGTCTCCTTACCCACGCGGCCAAATATTTTTTATATTTTTATGGCGGGAAATGATGGGTCGTGACTCTCGGGTTCTGTTTTTCTTCATTTTAAAAGAGCAAAAAAGGAAATGAACTTCATTTATTTCATGTAAACCTGATTTCCTTCATCTACTCGATCTGTCTACTGCATTTTCCCACTGTATATATGTGAGTAAATCTGTATTTTTCGTTGCGAATTCAACAACTAAATTCAAACTTTTTTTGTTTTTTTTTAAATAAATCTGTATTTTTATAAATTGGGAATTTAGTTTTACTTTGGTTGTTTCGCTTTCTTGTTTCTATGGTGCTTTTCAGTTTTCACACCATTATTGGCGTTCAGTTTAGTCCGTTGCTTTTTGACTGCAGTTTCTAGCCAATTTAATTCCATACGTAAGAAAATTTTGTTTTTTATTTTCTATTTAATAAAATCACTTTGATGATTGCCTTATAAACTTAATTAAACTCACGTTTATTTTAATGAGTGTGTGAAACTCTTGTCAATACAGGAATCGCGAAATTCGATTGCGCATCCCAATGACGCGTTCTGAGTCGGGCAAAGCCCGAATTCAAAGAAAAACATGTAGCTGTGGCTGGATGATTTAAATATGCGCATTAAAGTATTCAAATGTTCAGTCATGCATTCGTGTTGTATTGTAGTAATATGTAATCATGAATGCATGAGTGAACATTTCGATACTTAAATACGCATATTTTAAATCAACCATTTCAGAACCATCCTCAGAGATACGAAAAACCAGTTTCATATTATTCTGACACTACAATCGAGCAACGAAAAATTCGTTGACTCGAGCGGGATTTGAACTCGCATCTTCGGGTACCTAGACCGCCGCTCTACCCATTGAGCTATCGAGTCAACAGGGATTGGTAGCGAGTCTTATCCAATTAAGTGCACGAAATATTTTCGTGACGACTTTTAAGCGTTAAAACGCTTGTCTTAGAGGACGCGCAGTGTTTCATTTCTATTTCAAAACCATCCTCAGAGATACAAAAAAACAGTTTCATATTAGCGTTTCATTGAGCCAACGAATTTTTCGTTGCCGAGTGCTCGATTGCAGTGTCAGAATAATATGAAACTGGTTAAATCATCCAGTCACAGCTACATGTTTTTCTTTAACTGTGATTTCTGCCCGAATTTCGCGATTCGTGCATAGGGGCAATAGAGATATTTTGAAACATTGAGTGACATTTGTGTTTTGTTTTGTCACTCTTTGTCATTTACAAAAAACAACAATCCCGCTCTATTTTGCTTCCTTCCCACTAAAATATCGCGTCTTTTAAATAAATAATATTTAAAATTTAGAACTGAACCCAAACAAAACACCAGAATTCAACTTTTCATTCCAATTTCGTCTGTTTTTACCAGGTGTTTACTCGGAAAATAAAGAAAAATGTAAGTTTAGTTGACCGCGCACGTAAGGGGACTGAAACTGACCTGCAAGAATGCCTTCAATTTCCGCCATGTTTTGCTTCACTTTTTGAGCTGGAGTCAGCCTGCCATGTTATATAGTTCAGTGTGCACAGCACGGGCCATCAACGCATCCAGACATGCGCAGAGTGTCATGGGGCCAATATATACAGGGTGTATAAAAAAAACTGAACAGATTTGATATTGCTCTCAATTTCGCAAAACACCTATTTGTATCCGGTTTTTTATATATATAGCTTCTTTGTGTACTTATAATGTAAAATAATGAAAAAATTTTATCAAACTCAAATTTTGTGAACCAGGGGGGTGTGTCTTTTCCAACAAACTAAAAATGGCCCGCGCACAAAATTTAAAAGCTGTAATCATATTTTGAGTTAATAGATGGAAAAGTTGTCGGGTTTTTAATTACTGTACAAAATTTCAGACAATTTGGTTTAGTTTAAGCCCTTTAACTATTCATTTTGTTCTAAAAAGTCAGCCTTTCGCATGCTTAATTAATGCCTTTACCTAATTTGCATATTGCTGACATATGCAAATTAGGAAAATGCATTAATTAAGCATGCAAATAGCTGATTTTTAGGAAAAATGTAACTTTGCGTGAATAGTTAAGGGGCTTAAACTAAACCAAATTGTCTGAAATTTTGTACAGTAATTAAAAACCCGACAGATTTTCCATCTGTTAACTCAAATTATGATTGCAGCTTTTAAATTTTGTGCGCGAGCCATTTTTAGTTTGTTGGAAAAGACACCCCCCCCCCTGGTTCACAAAATTTGAGTTCGAGAAATTTTTCTCATAATTCTACATTATAAGTACCCAAAGAGGCTATATATATAAAAAAACGGATACAAATAGCTGTTTTGCGAAATTGAGAGCAATTTTAAATCTGTTCAGTTTTTTTATACACCCTGTAGTTTCTTCGGGTGCACATGAAGGGTGACTATCTAAATATAGCCATGATACTCTATCATAACCACCTCTGCCTTCAAAGGACATGGCTAAATTTCGTTGTACGTGTTAACCCCGTAAAGTATTAAGTCTCTTTTCTATTTATTGCCAGACTCAACTGACAAGCTCGCTGCGAGTTCTTTCAACCAATCACAATACTCGGCAGTTTATTTTAAATAGATACAAGCACTGCGTGACAGCGAGCTTATAAGTTGGTTTCTGCGATGAGTGGAAAAGAGTCCTTACAGTGTTTATTTAACGACGCCCTCTCTTCTCCCGCCCGCACTAAACATCAACCCGACCTCCTGTCTTTGCACGTTGGCATCTCTGCATGCCAATATTACAATCACAACACCTTAGTATGGACATTATTAAATTAGTAAAGTCGCGGGACTAAAAAACTTCGCGAAATTAAATACCCTAGTTATACTGTAAATACGATCAACAACAACATGTACAGCTCATATATCGACATAAACAACAAATAATTTAATAATATAAACTAACGAACAAACTCACTCAGCGAATATAAAGCGATGCCAAAACTTGCGCCTCATGTTTTATATCTAATAAGCACTTCTGCTCGTGTTTTAAATAGTACATAAACTTAGGTTACTTACTGTGGTAGTTGTGGTCTTTTGAGTATATATCGTCTTACTTCAAAGATGACTTGTCGTACTAACAACTGCAAACGAGAAAAATATTTCGTATACTAGAAATACATGCATGCAGCAACCCCTCACCTTCGCAGGCCCCCTTTGTTTTGCGCGGCCAATTGCCCCCTGGCAGTCCCATAATACATTGCATTTTGTGCAAATGCAATGTATTATGGGATCGCCATGGGGCAATTGGCCGCGCAAAACAAAGGAGCCTGCGATGCAATGTATTATGGAATCGCCAGGGGGCAATTGGCCGCGCAAAATCGGAAATGGCCAACACTGAACGCAGCCGCAACACGATATTTTTAAATTTTCATTTTTTGTACAAAACGGTAAAATAGTTGAAAGATTAGGACTTTTAGAAATACAACAATGAATTTCCGAAATATATCCTGTATAGGTATGTTATTTTGCATTTTGTGAGCTTTGATTTAATGTAAAATTTAACTTGAAACGCTTCGTAAAATGTTTTGAAATGTTCATTAAACTAAACTACATTTGCCAATATACTGTTTATACTTAATGAAGCAAAATAAGTTCAAATATTTAGGTAATTTCAGTTCCGTCTTCAAATCGACTTGCTCTCCTTTAAGGGTTTGTTCTTAAATTAAACAGGGTCATTTAGCAAACTTACAGCTTCGTTGGAAGGAAAGTAGTTCATCTTTTAAAGGCAAAAAGTTAAAGCAACAAAATTCATAAACATTAATAATCCAAAGCAAACTTGCCCTATTTTTCACGATTTCCCATAGTAATAAATTCTTCTCATTTCTTCAAACAAAAATTGCTTCAAAGCTCGTTGTATATGAAACGATTTTCCAAATATATGTCCACTTCAGACTTCACTAATGCTGTCCTTTTCACGGGTGTAAATAGCCGGACGCAATTAGTACCCTCGCCCTGGGAGCGCCGTTGGCTCGGCGATTATTTCATGCACAAAGAGCTTGTTCCCACTATTTTCTCCGACTTATTATTGACATTTTACAGCCTGATACTGTTTGCATGGCATTGTATACTACTTTTTTACTCCATTTGTATAACGTCAGTTTGTTTATAATGTTCGAAAGTTCGAACAAAAGGTCGGGACGTTCTCGAAGACATGCATGATACGAAGACGCTGGAACTATATGACGTTCAGAGTATGGACAATTTCTCATGTACAAGGTAAACTATTAGAAGGAACCTTATATAATATTGCCTCACACTAATCGCAGTTTTATCGTACAAGTAAGGTCTCTATTCATGTATTAGCGAGCTCCAGCAAGCGACGTTTGTGTCAACACGGACATCGCTGAAAAATTGGTATATTAACTAATTTCGGCGGCATCACACCGCTCGTGTAAGGAAGAAAAAGTTTTAAAAGTCATATGTGTTGAAGATTACTATAAACTCACACAAACACAGTTTTGAATCCAGTGCCTCCTCGGCAGTCTGACGTCCCTGTTCACAAAAACGTCACTTGCTTAAGCTCCCTATTTGAGAGCTTGAGATTTGACTACGAGCTAGTATATGGGGCGCCGAAGCGGACAAAACTGCTATATGCACAAATATCCATGCTCTTCTGTAAACAGCATACAAATGCATGCTAAGTTAAAATAAAAGCACTCAAAATTCCAAAAACACATCCTGAAATCTAAAAATTCATTCGAAGGACACTAAAAATTAAACAGTTCTTATCAGTTCGCCAAATTATATGCCTGCTAATCAATATTCGCAAAAATACATGCCAATTGACAAATATACATGCTAATTAATATTCCATCATGCTAATTAATATTCCATAAATTAACAGAAGTATTCGGGCAAAGACATTCCCGCGCTTTTCTGCCAAACAAAAGTAAAATAAAAATGGCGGACGATCGAAGGACAAATTTGCTGCAAGACGCATTTGATCAGATTGCTCGTTTAACAGGAGTTAGTCAAAGTGAAAATCGTCCTGTAAATCCCAGTAATAATGCATCGGCATCAAATTCTGTAAGCATGGAACTCAGTAGAAGATTTCCTTCGTTACGAATGCCAGCTGCCGGCCCTACATCTGTGAGTCCTGCCACGTCGTCAGGCGTCAGCCACTAGTAACTCAGCCAACAGGGCCACATTCTCTCGCTCAAGTTCAACAAGAAGCCAGGCGAGTCGGAAAAGAAAACGAACAGTAGATAAACCATCAAAAGTTATTTATAAAGATCTGGTATTCATACCAGATCCAGAGGAGGAGCAAGTTCCCACACACACGGCTCGAGTCACGCTTGAAACAGACGGGAAAGTTATTCATGGATTCCCTGTAGACATGGAGTGGGATGCAAGGTCGCTACGGGGGAAAATATGCGATCAGATTCCCGAACTTCTTTTTTCTGAGTTTGAATATGTAAAGGTAACTGGGGCCATTCATTTAATATATTATATATACACCCCCGTGTTGACGACATTCTCTGAGCCTGAGATGTATAGGAAAAATGGGCTATTACATTTAATTCCCGTACCCCCCCTGTCGAGGACCTCATTTTCCAAGGGGGAAATTAGTAATTTTTTCCAGAGGGGTAATTGGGAAAAATGGAAGAAAAATGCTCTTTCCAGAGGGGTTAAAAAGTAAAAATGCACTTCCAGAGGGGGTTCAAGTCTCTTCCAGAGGGGTCAATTACACAGATTTTTTTGCATTCCAGAGGGGTAAAAATCCCAAAAGCAGAGGTCCTCGACAGGGGGGTTTGGTTTTTTAATGTAATAGCCCAATTGAGGAGTCACTATACTGGGGCATGAACTTTTTGCACCAGTCATTTGAAACCCCCGACCACCCCTCCCCCCCCCCCACGTCAGGGACACCGGGGGAATTTACTCTCTTTGTGTGTGAACCTTTATCCCCCAGTCACCGAGGAAAAAGTAGGGTAAACAAACACCCCTGGCTTTTTTCTCCTGATATTCGATTTAGGTAGCTTTTAAAATCGCTATGTAAAAGCCTTTTTAATGCGACAGTTGTTTAATTAAAAGAAAAAACGTCCCGGAAATCTTGTGTACTTAATTTTAATTAAAACCCTGACAAAACATGACAGTATTAACATGTCAAATTGTATCTGAATCATTTTGTATAATTTTATTTTATATAATTTTTTTTCTTATGGTATATCTTATTGCAAAATTTTACGTAACTCGCTGTTGGTCTCGCATTCCCCAGTGACCAGGGAAGGACAAAACAGTGAAAATGAGGTGAATATCCCTGTTATGTGTGTGTGTGTGTGTGGGGGGGGGGGATCGGGGGTTTCAAATGACTGGTGCATAACTACCTGTTGACAACAATTCCTGGGAGGTCGGTGAAAATTTTAAAGTTTCTGAGGCAAAAACATTTTTCTGATGGGTCATAATATCAGGGGATGTTGTCAACAGGGGGTGTACATATGTTTTAAATGGAGTGATCCAAGTCTCATTGGAAATTAGCTATTATCTATCTGTAACCATTCCCCTCTTGGCTTTGTATCTTATTCATTTAGGGGCCGTCAACAAATAGATTTGAACCCCCACCCCCATTGCATACCAGACTTTCTACTATTGCCATCATTCAAAATCTTGATGTGAGCTGTTATAGTGTAAATTGTTGAATTTACTTTAGACAAATTTAAATTTAATTGTACATACTTTTGTCTGAAATGTGATACATATTTGTTGCTGAGCTGTACAGTACAGTACAGTACAGTACAGTACAGTATGTTGAATGTACAGTGCATCCCACAAAATAGTCTATTCTTTTGTTTTGTCCCTGTGGTTGTCAGGGAGGGATAATTACATCACAAAATTTAATTACTCATGTATTTGGCTGATTGGAGGAGG
>CACRXK020013428.1:0-14052 GCA_902702795.2 Paramuricea clavata
GGCAGACGCAGAAATGGAATGCGCTCTCCATCGAGGAAAACAATAAAATAGATACACTTTGATACACTTTCGAAGCATCCCTGTTAGCGTAGTATCCTTTCCTACTCTTCATGTTGCCTCAATAACTCGTTATTTGACGGACTGTCGCTCAAAAAAGCTCAAAATATTTTGGAAACTTCTTCGCTCCTTGGGCATTAAATTCAATTGCGATAAAAACAACGCGCGTGTTATTGCCAGAAATGAGACTGGACCGAGCACAAACAGAGGATGACAACTTCCTGTGTGTCCCCACATAAACAAAAGTCCAGCACATGCGCAGATGCGACTGTAACCTACCTTTAAAATTTGTCTACTTGTAAAATTGAAATATGAATGGGTTTTTATAGTTTGTATTCAACGCTGTATTCCCTTTTCAGTTTTCACAAGATAGTGCAATGCTAGTCCCATAAACAAAGCTAGTCACATATATTAACCATGCACTGATATGAAACCTGTACAGCTAGCATATATTTCAGTATTTTAGAACACTAACCGTATTTCACCACCGTATCTCTTTCCCACTTTAAAGTTTCACTGTATATAAGTTGGTTTCTTTCATATTCTTGCATTTCTTTATTAATTAAAATGTAATTTTATGTTGAAACAGTTTCACAAAACGTGTGCTCACCCATGATTGCAACTTATCAAAATTCTAAAATTTCCTCTGAAATTCCTTGAACATTTCCTTACTATATTTAGATAACTATAATACATGTATTATCACGGAATTTCAAAGGAAATCCTTAAGAATTCCCAAGGAATTCTTGAAGTTCATGAACAATCTAATATTTTAATTTGTAAACAATACAACGATACTAAAGTATATGTCCCATGTGAAAATATCTGAATTTAGAAAATGATGTTACTGTAAATTAATAAGAAAAAATTGCTGTTATACAACGTGAAGATAAAGATATTCATCTGATTTCCAAGTATGATTATATAAACAATTAAATTAATCTGTAAAACGGGTAAATGGATTTTTCTTATTTTATCCAGGATTATTTTATCCATGCATTTATATGATCTGCTAGTAAAGAAAAACAACTAGTTGCCAAAGACTCAGAACAATGTTTGAGCTGAACATATTATGAACTAACCATTGGAATGATTCTCCAGATTCACAAGGGGCATATTTCATGATTTGCTACCTGAATTGTCCACATATGGTTTACAAGCACATACTGGATATAAATATTATTGTACGGTATCAAGTGTAGATGCCTAAAAAATTAAATCTTGAAAATTTAACAGACTCTACATATACTTTTTGAGATATGTAATAAGGGCATGTTAATATGGAGGCGAGGCTGGTTGCCCGGGGTTAGGGGCTATCTAGTACAGACTTAAGGTCACTTTTCTTGAGGCAAGATCTCGGGCTAAAGAGGCGGGATCTCGCTTAGCTATAGATGGGCCCGCTCTTTGCCCATATATGCACAAGGTGAACTTTAGTAAGAAATAACAATTACAAAGGCAGGATTTTGCCAAAACTGGCCAACTTGAGTACCCTAGCTGGAGTTGGCTTGCAGTTGCACCATATAAACAGCCCCTACTGTATATATAGGCAGTATAATATTTTGTCTGGTAATTGGAGTCTTTGGAGATTTTATGTGTAAATGAATATAAAAATGACCCTTTACGGGTGGGTTGAGGGAGGTGTTTCTGTCAACATTTTGGAAAGCAATATTTTATTAAAAAATTAGAATAATCACATATTAAACTCTGATGGTAGTATATATTATATTTTATTGTGTGTGATTAAAGTAAGGTTATTTTTTTACCCCACCTCTGCATGCAAGATTTTTTGGCCACCACACCTAAAGCAAGTATTATTTTTCAGTTTGCCATAAATAATGACCGGTAATACATCTTGGAAAGCATATAAATCATTTTCTCATTTTGATAACTGTCAGTACTCAGTATACCAGCACCATCTGATGCTCTATCACACTTGTTGGAATAGGCAATTCCAGCTTTTAGTTTATGCGTGCAGAGGTTGACGGGAGTAAGGTATCATATCACTGATTATGCTGAAAAAATTTAAAAAACTGGCGGCAGTGAAACACAGAGTGACAGCTTATATTTGTAAATAGTGAAATATCTAATTGTGTATCTCAAATAGTTGTTTCAGCAGTTTTTAATGAAATTTTTCAGCATAAACAGCAATATTATACTTTACTTCCCATCATCCCCTGCATGCATAAGCTAAAAGCTGGAATTGCCTATTCACTTACTAAATTGTTCATTAACCCATTGAGTCGCATTGCACCCTGATGTACCTACTTTAGTATTTTACTCTATCTAACGCCAGACGATTATACTCATCATGGGGAGAGTGCTGGCGCTTAATGGGTTTTAACAAGCCTATCTGCCTATGTGTCTAGTTAACCCATTGAGTTGCATTGCACCCTGATGCACCCTACTTTAGTGTTTTACTCTGTGTAACGCCAGACAATTTTACTCATCAAGGGGAGAGTGCTGGCGCTTAATGGGTTAAGTCATACTCTATCAATATCAAAGTTGTAAAGACATTTGATGATTTTTCTTATAGTAATATGATTAATATATTACTTCTAAATGCCATGTCATGAACCAATTGGTCCAATTGGAACTGAACATGCAAGGCAAAAATTAAGTTGTAAACTACTGTTTCAGGGGCCGGTTGTATCAAAGGCGTTTATAGCCTGCACAGTGGATAAGTAAAAAAAAATATCAAACAAATTTATGACTACAATCAAACTAATATTCTCTGTTTAAACATAACAACTATGCATAGAACTGCACATTTAGTTGATGAAGTTTAATTATTTACAAGATGAATGAGAATGTATTATAATTTTTTTCCCTGTCCACCGTTTAAGCTTAGCTAAATGCCTTTGATGCACCTATTAAACAGCCGACCCCAGGGGCCGGTTGTTCGCAGCGCGTTTAGTCTATAAAACGGTGGATAAGTCCAGAATATCAATTAAGCAAGTCTGTGTATTCATTGGAACAATCAAAATATTTTTTTCAATCTGAAAAGAACACTTACGTACAACAACATTTTTAAGGTTTAAAACTTGTATTCAGTTATTCACAAAACGAATGAAAATTTGACTTATATCCGCCGTTTAAGCTAAATGGGCTACAAACAACCGGTAGATAAAGTGATAAACTAACCTTCGAAATGTTCTTCATCCATAATTTGATTCTTAAAGCTTTCATTCCTCATATATAACAGGAAAATTCACAGATCTGTTTATAAAATATCAACTTGAACGCCATCAATATGTAATCATGTGAGACTTGCTCTTGACGCCAGTAACCCCTCAAATGGAGTTAGATTCACTAACCCCCCTTACGTGGTGTTACTTTTGAATACTGATTAGCTTGCGAATGCCTGTAACCCCTCAAAGGGTATTATTTTAACTCCAGTTATGGAGTTAAAAGAGCTCAATTTTTTAACTCCCGTATTACCCCTCTAGAATCCCTTCAAAGTGGTGTTAAAATAACACCCCGAAAATAACAGTGTGCTTGGTACAAATTTTCTTTGTCGCTATCGTCGTTTAAAACTTCTGGGTAATAACACCCACTTTCGCTTCCACTATCATAGTAAAACGCCTCCATAATTTGCTTATTTACATTATTTCAAATATGAAAAGACAAAATTTTTGTGATTTTGTTTACTTTTTTCAAAGGGGACAGTTGCGTTTCAGAGAGTGGCGGATCCAAAAATCCGACCCGCTCTGAAATACTACTCAGCCAATCAAATTGTTTCATTTTCACTGATAAAAAATAAAGTGTTATTATGTTGTTTATGAACCACCTTCCCCTAATAATTTCCAATGATCCATGAGTAAAATCTTCTAGCGGGCCTGAAAAGAAGACTGGGTATTTTGTAAAACGTCCCTTAGCTTTTCATGACACGCCCCATTCGCTCGTCAATTGTCAAAAAAGAACCAATGGCAGCAACCCAAATAGTAAACAAATTCGCATTAAAATGTTGCGGGCTTTTCTCTGCTATATTCACTATATATATTCAGGATAGAAACTCTGAAAAAGCAAGCAAACCACTCAGCTTCAAATAATTACCAAATTTACAAGTGCTCATTTTTCAACTAAATTCGGAACAGGCAAATTAGGACGAATTTCAACAGGAAAATTTAAAACCTGTCTCAAACTTCAAATCGTGAGGGAAGTTGTGCGACCACATTAGCTTTAATGTGTGCTTTTATTGCCATTGCTGTAAATAAATTGTCTCACTTATCAGATCGTGTGTGCTAATTCTTGTGGGCGGAAAGTACGAAATTTATTCCAGTTATTTAATTTGGTAAAGAACTCAACAAAAGAGAAGAGTGTTTAGAGTCCAGATCGTTTCAAACGGCAATTACCGTGTTCTGTTTCGCCCTGTCAGAGAAGCCCTGCAAATCGCATTGGAAGTGTTTCGAATTGGAATGCAACTACCTCTAAGTCTTTATCACGAAAAGCGCTGTTTTCTTCAATGCAAGAACAGAGTCAACATCAACCAAAAGATAATTTTCTTGAGGAACATATAAACGTATCACATCTGTTTGAAATCAATGAAACTCAAGTAAAAGTTACTATTGTTTACCCCAGTGGTAAAGTTGCTATTCTAACACTTCATGACAAGCAATCCCAGTTGGCATTACGGCAAAAACATGTCTTCCTTCAAGTAAACAATAAACAGTCTCTTCTTGTTCCATTTTAGTATTCGAAAGCCTTTGTGATTGATCACTGATCTAATTATATAATCCAACAGCAAACAACCAATCGGAATGCTGCGTTCGCGTGCAGCGAAAGCAACAAATACAAAATAGTCGGTCTTCCTTGCAGGCCCACTATTCTTCCCTTGGTGGGTCTCCACGCGGGCTAGTGTTAATCGGAACTTCTACAGTATAGGTGTTAATATTGCAGCCGTGAAAAGGTTGGTTTAAAGGTTGGTTGGTCTGCAGCCAAGAAATGTTAGTTTTTAGGTTCTCACATGCTGCATGCATGTCATTGGAATACAACATGGCAATATTTTCTGATGTTCAGGCTTATGCTAAAGAAATAGCACGTTTTGATTCTAACAATTCTTGAATAATTTTAAATATCGAATTGTGTTACAGTTAATCTACTGCAGTGGAGCAAAATCTTGAAAACAAAAAGGTTTTTTTAATCCCGGCCCCTCAATTATGTTTGTTTAGCTCATTTTGCAGGAGTTAAAAAACATACACGAATAACGTTCCAACAATTCTATTGGCAGAGACAAACTAACCTACCTGCAGACGAAGAAATGTTTCCATTGTTAATGATGTAGCTACGAGCAGCAATGACCCTGGACAAGACAGCCAGGAGAGTGACGAAAATACAATAAATAAGCAAATATGCAGCGATGAGGATCTTCAAGGACAGCTCCAGATGCTTCAAGCAAATCATGATAAGATACAACAAAAATGGAATGACATGATATTGCAAAAATGCAGCAGAAACAATTTCGAATGGAAAGATTTAAAGGAAATGATCATGAATTTAAGTTCTTTACTCTTATACTGGTTTTCCTGATCATAATACATTTAACTCTTCTTGCTCACTTAACACCAGCATGCAATCAACTTATTTACTATGGTTTTGCAAAGGACACTGTTTATTGTATCTCCATGCAGAACAGGAACTATTAATATTATGGTATTAGTTAGACTACGCCGTGGCATACTTATAGATGACTTAATTAGCACATAGGTTTGACTTATCATCAAACCATGTTTCCTGCATTTGGATTACGTTGGTTAATTTGTTTCACCAGCAACTCAACATTTTGCCAATTTAGGCATTCGGTAAGTTTATTGATGAAATCGTGCCTGAATGCTTCAAGACAACTTTTCTTAAAACAAGGGTTATAAATTATTGTACCGAGATCTATCTTGAAACTTCATCCTCGTGTGGAAGCCAATAATCTATATTTTCAAGCTGCAAACACAACAATGCTGCCAAAGGATTGCTGGGTATTTCTCCTAATTGGTTCGCATGTTTTGCTCCAACCTCCATGCAGGCGGAGTGAGTCACAAAAAGATCACCAGTGATTGTGGGATTTTTAAACTTTTAGAACCGGGCGATTAAAAAATGGCTGATCGAGGATTTGACATTGAGGGTGATTTGCCAGTGGGGTAATATTAAATATCCCTCATGCATAACTGCATTCATGAATGGAAAGGATCAATTTAACAAAGAGGATGAAATACTAAGGAGAAATAGCCTCGGTTAGAGTGCATGTTGAAAGGGAAATTGCCAGGGATAAAGAGCTTTAGGATCATGCATGAAGTTCAATTATCAAGTTTTTCCACATAAGTTAGTGGGACATCTTCATAAAATATGAACAATTTGTTCTTATGTTAGGGTATTTATGCATGCCCCCATTGATAAGTGACAAAAAGTAAAACAGTTAGCATTGCATAATACATTGCTTATGATATCTTTGCAACTTACAATTGTACAGCATGTTCAAGTGTTAGGATGTGACTACACATAATAGAACACTAACATTTTATACATTCAACATTATTTGTTTAAATTTGGTAAAATATACTGAAAATAAAAACTTAATTGTTATTCTGGTACCATAACAGTTTCCCATAAAATATTGTGAAAATATATAATTCTTTTTACGTATAAATCTTTATTGGCAAACACAACAAAGTTACACCATTGCAACTTCAATTTGGCCATGCATGGCTCCTTGAATTTTGTAAGAATATGCGCAGAACAGACTTTACAGCATCTTTAACTGTAAGTATGATGATGTTTTGGAAGGCAGCGCTTCGTGCATCTCATTTGATATAGATTGCCAATTATTTGACTGCAGCAATTTCCTAAGTAGCTTGATTTGTCTGCCTGTTCTAGCCCTTCTACACTAATCCCTCGATTCCAGTCTGACTTGATACTCAAGCAAAATGTGGAGTTGGATTCAGAGCCGTGCCGACTGCTGGGGGGGGGGGAGGAGGTGACACCCCAAACAAAAGTCTGGAAGAGGGCGCAATTTCTGCCGAGGGGAATATTTTATTTGCCTCACGATCACGATCGAAATTTTGCAACAGAAAATGCAGCGATTACCGTATTTTTTTTTATCAAAACCAAGGTAATTTCCAAAGATACTTAATTCGGGAAACGTGACTGAGATATATCGCCTTTTTTGACCACATAAAATGCTCGCTCAAAATGCTCGCTCATGGCGACCATGTTGTCTGGACGACATGTGGTTACCGAACTACCGTGATCCTTTGTAAAATATAATTAAATCATCGATAGAAATCACGGACATTTGGAATGCAGCATGCATTCTCGTCCCAGTTCCCATGTTCACTCAATTTTTATCAGGAATGCAGATACTTACCAATTTTTATATAAAATATCTTTTAAGAATTATACCAATTGAAAAGTGTGGAAACAAAATTCAGCGAACTAATCAAGAACATAAGAAAGAAAACTAAAACCAATAATAAAATAAAATGATTATTTACGACATATAAAACTAGGCAACAACGCAGTAAATGTCGAAACGACAATAATCCATCTTTAATTTTACTTAGTCCGTACCACGGCTTAATGATCTATATGAACTTGAAAATGTAGGGTAAAATTTAAATAATATGCATATATTAGTTGCATAAGATCGAAGGTTCGTTTACCAGACACAAAAATCAGGTTTTAATATTTCGTAGACGTAATGGGTGTTTCTGGATTGAAACGTCCGCGATTTCTAGCAATGAGGGAATAGTTTATTGACTGAGGCCACGAGAGTAAACTGAAAGTCGACAGATATGTACTTGAAGACACACAATGGAAAATGATTCAGATACAACATTTGCGTATATAAGTGAATTTGGCGGCACACATTTCAGATATCTATAAAAGAAAACAATCCAACGCAAAATACCCAACGTGTACTATGTAGCTTAACAACGAGAATCACTTCATTTCTACTTGCTTGTCTCCTGCTAGCTGAGCGAAATGAAAATTTCATTCTGACGGCGACGATACGTACGGTGGGCAGATTAATGCATGACCGTCGTCTAATACATTGTAATATGCAAATCTAGACCATAACAATGGCGTGAACAACCTATCTAGAGCTATAGTAATTAGTAAACCACAATAGTTTTATGGGCAAATTGAATTTTGATTAAAGTCTGTTGGCCACGGTAGATATGTATTATCGTACAATCCTAAATAATATATAACAACACTCGTATATTTTGTGAGAAACTATAATCATTCAGGTTAATATCAACTGACTTAATTTCCTAATTTCTACACTACACAAACGGGAATGTATGATGAGAGTTGATGAGAGTTGGCAGTCACATTGTTACGGGGGTGGGGGCATTAGTAATCGCTTAATCGGCCAACACCAAAAACGCAGGCCCGGATTTACGTCAACTGTTGCCATGGCAGTACAATAATTTTAAATTTTTAAATTTTCATTTTTTTGTGCAAAACGGCAAAATAGTTGAGATATTATAGTATTTATAACTATGCAACAATGAATGTCACAGTTAATCAGTGCATGTTTTACTCAAGAATTTAGAGGAACAAAATTTATAAACAACATTTGACATTCAAAGCAAACTTGCCTTTTATTTCACGATTTCCAAAAGTAAACAAATTCTTCTTATTTCTTCAAAACTTATTGTATGAAACGATTTTCCAAATATATGTTTTTGAAAACTTGTTTATCTCACTCCTGTCAAACAATCATATTTTTAAGATCAATGAGGACGTCTACCCATTGCACGATGAAACATGGCCACGCGCCCGCGATTATTGATGAAGGACTTTAGACTTCACTAAATGCTTTTCTTTCCCGGGTGTGTAGCCAAGCGGGATTAGTATATACACCGTCGTCCTGCGCCGTTAGCTTGGAGATTATACACAAACGATACTGCGACTGTGAAACGCATCGGACGATGTAAACAAATGTATTGTTTAATCATGAAAATTTATTATGCAATTAAAGAATAAGGAAATCGAAAAAAATACAGTAAACAAAGTAGGACTTTATAGTGGTCTACTATAGAAACCAAAAATGTTTGTGGACCAGGATCCCCAGTTATATAACAAAGTTAAGCCCAAATATATAATAAGTATACTATTTAAAACACAAGTAGGAGTGCATGTTTTATCAGATATAAAACGCGAGACGCAGCCAAGCGTTTTATATCTGATAAAACACGACTACAAATGAATGCTAATTAGGATGAACAATTATATAATCATACTAATTAGGATGAACAATTATATAAAGAATACTAATGAAGATGATTTTTATCAGATATAAAGTCACTACACGAGACATAATATGGCTGACATGATTTGCCACAAGGTTTATGAATTATTAATGTTATTTGCAGTCAAGTATTCAAATTTGTCAACTTTTACGATGGTTCACATTGTTGCCATAAATTTCTATACTAATTTGTATCGCTCTGTACATGTGGTCTCCGAAAATGATTTTCGCATATATAATTATGCTTCACTTTTGAGACCTATAGAAGCAATATCTATAGTCGACTATTGGACCAGTGTTTACTTCCTACTTACATATGTTCTTACATAGTAATCTCATTTATATTTCTTTGTTTGCAATTTTGATAAACCGTTATCCAAGTTATCATTTTTTACAGGCGGCAAAGGGTAAAGTCCATAATTAACATATTACAGTACCAACAAAAGTAGAAAAACTGCGACAATAATTTTTCCTGAACCAATGTAAACTAGAATCTCACAATTCGGCTCTAAAAAGAAACACAATAATTCCTGTTAATTCGTCAATTCTTTATATTCCTATCCTCCGTCACTCATTCCTCTCTAATACGCCCCTCTCTGTTACGTCTCCTCTCTAAAACGTTTCTCTCCCCAACTCTATTTAGTCTCTTCTCTAATACATCATCTGACTGATATGACCCCTTCTCTTATCAATAAGCTGCTCTGGCCCCTGCCCACATAACCCAGAAACGTATTTTAAATGTTTAGATTTATCAATTGTCCTGAAAGTTCAGCTTATTTTAATATTTTTAGATGATATGTCTGAACGAACTGGGCATAGAAAATATTATAGTTTGTCTGATAATTTATCTGTGTATAAAATTAGCAAACAAGGGAATCATTCATCAAGACTGAACTATGCAGGGAAGATTATCTGAGTTGATGAACTTCGCAGATCATTTAGTACAGTTAGTTTATCTTGACGGACGATCAGTGTGTTTGTCGCGAGTTAATTTTTCAGACAAATTATGACTTTTTCCAAGTTCGTCCAGACAGATCGTTTGACTCTAGTATAAATCAGACCCTTAATTTCTTACCCTGATTAAGGGAGTTTAGCTGGATCTTCTGACGATCCTTGTAGATATTCTGTGTTTTTCAATTCGTTGTAAAGCGTTTCTTCCATCATAAGCCCTGCATGAAATATCATTTTTAAGTTTGACAATCTTCTCCCTATTAGTTGTGAGGGTAATCTTCTCATTTGATGTGTATTTTTTAACCACTACGCAGCCAGGTAAGCATTGTTGGTATGCCAGATATTTAAATTGTGGCAAAACGTACTCATGCCCATGCGTGAGATTGTATCTTGGTTGAGAACTGTTGCAAACATCACACAGGCGTAACAGATTGAGTGGATTTTGCGAATAGCTCACATTGAAATAAACTTCTGACACTGCAAAAAAAGTTCACACAAATTAACGGTAAAAATTACAGTTTAAAATTCACATTTTCTTGCAGTGGAGACCTGAATTACGCAGGAAGCAGCCGCGAAATATCACTGAGTTGAAGTGACAAATGCGTCTCAAGTTTTCCCCATGGGTTGAAGCCAAGGTAGAGTGGCTACGTTTTTTTGCGAGACAGGAAAATGCGTGGTAAGAATGCCAGACAAAATCTCTCAAAGTACAAGATAACAAAGCACAACCTACATAAAACCTATTTCCCTCACGCTATTTTGTACGCACGAAGCTACTATAGCAGGCTTTTAAATTTCCTCTGGTGGAGGAGCTGGTCGCGTAGCCCACGGATTTCGTTGGGTGCCTGGGTAAATTGAAATATGCCTTATGGAGGGGTAGTAGAGGAGTCTGTTTATTGCATTTGGAAAATTGTAATTCATGTGTTATGGTTTCAGGTGATAAAAGTGTAATTTGCAAACAAGAAATCGTGAAAGGAACTGCTATACTAAATGCTATCAATAATAAGTGTTGCCTTTCATTTCAGACGAAAAGCTGGATCATATTTCATTTACAAGGAAAAGACTTCACTTGCGCCTGGATTGCGAAGTTGAACACGCTTCGCCATAAAAATATACATCTCTTCTAAACCGACTGATCATTCAAACGAACGATAAGATTGTTTAATTTACAATAGACTTATCCAAGGTAAACGCCGCCATAATGGTGAAAACACAATGGTGAAAACACAATGGTGAAAACAATATATTTAAGATGGCGTCCCTAATCTTGGAAGGATCTATTGAAGTGTTATCATGTGCGATATTGAAAGCAAAGGATTTATTTTATATTATTTTATTTCCCAAGCATCACCAACCATGTATAAACAATGCTATTAAGGGGCTGTTTACATGAGCCCGGCTGGCCGGGATGAGACGTTTGCCGGGCTGAAATGTATGCTGACGAAAATTGGCGGGAAAACTTGTTTACGAGTTACTGTCGATGCAATGGAAGTGTTGATAAAATATTGCATGAATTCATTTCCTCAAGTTGATCAATTCATTTGATAGGAAATTGATCGACTTCCTGTTACTCTTAGATGAGCCAATTAGATTTCGTTTCAGAACCGATTGACCAATAGGAAACGCACAGGAAGTAAAAAGAAATTTGAATTCGTAGGAATTGATCAACTTGAGGAAATGAATTCATGCAATATTTTATCAACACTTCCATTGCATCGACAGTAACAGTGTAACGTCTGTCAAGGAAGTCGAGTTTGTGCTTTATTGGCAAATTTAATAGATTAAAACGACTTTGTCAGCAAGATTATTTCTGTCTTTTATTTTTGTTTTAAATGAAGTTTTTGTTCTAGCCCGGTTACCCGGGCTGGATACTTTACATGGAAAAATTCCAGTCCGGCTGACCGGGCGCCCCGTTTGAGTCAAGTGGGATCCCAGCTAAGGCGGGCTGGCCCAGTTGTCATGTAAAGTAAAATTGTTTTGTGTTGGAAATTACTATGAAGCCGGGCGCCAAGTTTAAGCGGACCAGCCCGGCAAACCGGGCTCATGTAAACAGCCCCTAAATCCCGACTGTGAAAGCACAGGATTAAAACACGTTATGGCTTTAAAATTCTCTGCATTGACTGCAGCCAGTGCTGAATGCTGAAACTCAAGGATCAAGATTGATTATAAATTATCAAAGTACAGCTATATCTGTTATTATATACGAACGCCAAGAATCCTCCGTGCGTGCACTAGACACTAGTATTGTACTTTAAAGTAAATTATTTTGTATTTCATGAGTTACAGTAATTTACAGCAGGCACATTAGACCTTTCATTGGCATTGCTATTGGCTTGTATTTCCAAAATAATCGAGTTTAAAATCCAGCTTCTTTTCACTTGTGTCATGCATGCTGCTGCGGGTTATCAATACTTCAGATTCAATAGAATGGACATTCAATGTCTATTTTTTTAGTGTTTAATTAAATGTGAAACCTCCAATTGTATTGTATTTGTATTGTATTTTTATTTCACATCCCTTAAAAGGCTTTTCAGCGAAATTTTTCATAAAAATGCGCTACGACCTGCACTGTCGCTCTTGAGACAACGGACCCTAACCCTAACAATAAACCCTAACCCTAGGGTTAACTCAACTGTTGCCCTAGGGTTAACCCTAAACGTTAGTCTTACACCTAGAGAAACTCTAACCCAAAGGTTAACTCCAACCCTATAGCCCAAAACGCTAAACCTAGGGTTAACCCCAACCCTAACCCTTGGATTAAAACCCAATCAATGTCTATCAATTTCTATGGGTCACATAAGTTTCGACCAGGGTTTTTTTGCACAAGAGCGAAAAACCTGAGAACGAGGTTTCTACTTTAGTTCCCTTCTCAGCATTGCTTATCACGTGTCAGGAGAAAACGATGCCGACAAAGCAAAAGTTCGCTTCGCGGAGTTCGCGCAAACAAATTTGCCTTGGGGGAAGCTAGTGGGCTATACAGTGTGTTCAAGCACATAAAGTCAGACGAATGTTGCCCATCAAGTATCAATGAGCTAATCTTGACATTTTGTCTGGCAGGTTTAATTCAGTGATGAGGGGAGAGCTCTCGTTTTCCCCTGATTATAAAATTGTCATCAACCTATATGAACAGGTTTTATGATTGGTTGACTATAACAATGAAACTATAGAAACAATTTCATAAAAACAAGAAAAGACAAAACACGTTCATTTTAGGTTGGTAGGCTATTTACTCACTGTAATCTGAACTAACCTTTGTTATTAGTTATGTTTTTATACAGTTTCCTGTTCCTATATGTTAAATTCCCACATGTACAAATCGTGTGATTATAAACCACATATTTATAAAACTTCTTTTTATCGCTTGAATCCCGATCCTTGTTTGTTGTATCAGGAACCACTGTCTCAATTTCTTCAGTTTTGTTTGGCACGGGATACTGGTCAGCGCCTCTGAAGCATTTGCCCAGCTCAACTTTAACACAGCGATAAACTTCGATAAAATATTGAGGTCTGGATGGCGGGGTGGCAAAAGTATCACCATATATTGAAACCACTTCTCTTTGTGGTTCTAAACAAAAGAATCAGGTATTGGTACGTTTGAAACTGCGCAAATATATAGCGACAAGCTAGCATGTCAAAGGTCGCTCACCTATTATATATATATATATATATATATATATATATATATATATAGAGATAGATATAGAGATATATATGTATATATATATATATATACATATATATATATATATATATATATATATATATATATATATATATATATATATATATATATATATATATAT
>CACRXK020013429.1:0-14049 GCA_902702795.2 Paramuricea clavata
AACTCAATGATTTGCTATATGAATTTGTGGTATGTATAAAAGTACACTTATATTATTACTCTTTACTTATAATTATTTTGTATATAACTTTAATAGATCGAATAGTATTCCGTACAAGTATCAATATCAGTGTCAGTTTGTATAATAAATATTCAAAACTATACGATTACGGGTCAGACTACATTTGGCTAAAGGAGTGTACGACTCTGACGGACCAATATAGCCTTGCAAAGTTTGCCCATTTTGTATACAAAATATTGCATGCGAAAATTGCAATACAAAAGTTTACAAAATTTGCGAATTTTGGAAGGCTATATTTTCTACATATTTTACAACATTTCGCAACCAAACTTTGCAATTTTACTAATTTTAGTATGCCTTTCCCAGGAATATACTTTTTTTGCTAAGATAAAAAATTAGTCTATAATGGGAATTGTCTATTGGTCCCCATTATCTATTTTTGTTTCTCTAAATAAAGAGCTAGAGTTTTTGTTTCTCTAAATAAAGATAAAGAGCTAGAGGCGGGACCAAAATTTATGTTCTTAGTTCAATCAAATGAGATGCCCAAAATCCTAGTATTTACCTATAAACATTGCCATACCATCACCTTAGTATATATACTTGCAGATAGAGCTCGATAACTGGACTCTGTAGCTCAGTTGGTTAGAAGGCTGGACCGGAATCGCAGAGCCACAGGTTCGATCCTTGCCAGTAAATTATTATTTCCATCTGCACATTCTTACCATTTTTAGCCCAGTTAAATTGGATTACGACGTAATTCATCTACTTTCAATTATTAGTTAATTAATCTGTCCAACGCCAGACAATTTTACACATCAAGGGAAAAGACTGGTGCTGAGAAGGTTAGGCCATCTAGAAGCAAATGGTTGCTCAGATGCCATTAAACATTAAGTTCGAATGCCCCCTGATTATAGCCTTATTTTACAATTTTACTTTGTGTATAGGCGGCTTTCAAGTCCTCGCACGAAGCTCCTTGCAGCTTGCTGCGAGTGCATGCATGAGCACTTTCATCCAATCACAATGCTAAACCGTTAATTTTTATTAGATGCAAGCACTCGCAGCGAGCTGCGAGGAGCTTCAAGCGAAGACTGGAAATCCGCCTTAACGCCACACGATTTTGCTCGTCAGACCATAAAAATTTCAGTGATAAACATTTCAGTCTCGATTTCCATAGTAAAATTCTATACCGTGCAACGTACTTGCTTTGTGCGAGTTTTGTTTTAAGCCTAATGAAATGTATTTTATGAGAACATATTTATTATTATTTAATCTTCTTTAAAAACAACGGTAGCCATTCAGCATAGATAAGAGCTGTTTTCTAAGGGGCCGTTGCACAATACATATTTACAAAAAAAGTTTGGGTTAATAATTACACTTAGTATATAGTTACAAATTACACATTACACATTACACATTACACATTACACATTACACATTACACATTACATATTACACAGTACACCACATAATATGATAAGGCTTAAGTATTATGTTGAGGTCTGTCTCGAAGCAAGGTTTTAAATGCGTTTATTTTATGTGACCACTGTGTAAACTGTACTATAGTGTTAAAATAATAGTGAATGTTATTGTTCATTTTATCGGTTTATATTAGCTTTTTACAACTAGAAAATGTGGCTTGACTGATATGTAATTCACATAAAAGCTTGTGCCTAACGCAAAAATTCTTTTTGGCATATTTTCGAGCAAGCTGTTTGTTGGCAGCACTGTTTTGGGGCTTGCTAGACCAAGTGCACGTACGTTTGTTAAAGTTTTCAAATGTTTTACCTGACATAAAATGGCATTAAATAAAATGAATTAATTTTATATTAAGATGGATCCTATTGTACGTCAAATAAAGGCATGAGCAGTGCATTATAGAATGTGAAATCCAATGATTCTGCAGTTAAAGATTTTACTTATCTGCTTTTTTGTTGAATATACGAACTTTACAAAGTTCTTGTAGTTCATTTGCAGTTTTACAAAATTGAAAATATGATTTTCATGTTACCAAAGCAACAACTGTTGTTTTCAATCATGAAATACTTCATGCTGACACAATATTTTAGAATTATAGTTCGTCTGTTAAAGGTAGGTTACAGTCCCTTCTACTCATGCGCTGGCTTTGTTTACGTTTTTTGTTTTGATCCGCATTAATTATATAAGAAGAAGTATATGACGAGTTCAAAGTAACATTCCACATAATTTGTGATCGAGCAGTGCAATGTTTGACAATACTTCGCTGCATTTCTTGTACATTTCTACACTGGATATGTTTGTACACAATAACACAATCTTGCTAAGATTATATTCAACTTTTTTGTTTTATAAATATGTATGTTTTGAAATTATGAACTGGAAGTATGAATTCATTGATATTACTCTCATATTCACACTAAATGATGATATTCTTGTGACACTGAATTATCTAATAGTAATATTAACTTAAACAATTCTGGTCAATCTAGTGATCACGTTAGTTCATCATGTCTCTTCAAGACAGAGGACAATTGCTAAATATATGCTTGTTTCGCTGTATATCAGAGCTTATCGGAATGCTCAGGAAACACTGATGAAATTTTTATTTACATCAACGAATCAGTCTTTCTTTTTCTTAACAGATTTACTGGGTTATATGATAATACAAATAATTTATAAACAATTATTATTAAAACACATATATCCAAGCCAAGGGGATAGGCATGAATATGACTCAAGGGCTTGCGCCCCCCTGAAAGTACTGAATATACTAAATATAATTACAGTTTGTGACATGAATTCAGGTAAGCACCATTCACATAAGAACCTGTTTAGGCTATAACTTGGAAAAAATCTAGGTTCTTATTATATGCAGGGTTTTACCGTCTGATTTCATGTCACAAAACAGGCCATGGGCATGGCAGCTTGTTCTGACAATATATATATGGGATGGTACCACTATTTGTGACACAAGATCAGGCAATCATAGTACAATATGAATGGATAGGTCGGCATTTAGGTCAGCATTGCCGAATGCCGACCTCGTTGTCGAGGGCTGTAAGCTGCTTTGATTAAAATATACTTTGTATTTGATCAGAGAAACTTTTTATGTGTTTCTATTAAGTGAGCACAAGTTGTCCATGAGAAGACAGTCAAAGACAGTAAAGCACGGTCAAGCAGATTAATTTTTATCATTTATCACTCTGACAAGAAACACTACAATTATACACAGCCATCCAAAACATGTTGACTCCAAATTGCTCAGTAACACTTTTTCATTGACAACTCCTACTCACGAGTATCATATCTGTAGGCCTTAGGGGCGGACCATTTAACTTTTGAGGGGGGTGGAAGATTTCGAAAAAAAATTTCCTACAACCCAAGGAGAAAGAAAAAAAATCATGCAGCATACAATCGAGAAAAAAAAATATCATGCAAAAGAAAGTGCTCAAAAAAAAAATTTCTACATGTAACTATACTGATGCTCTTCACTTCAGTATTGTGTCCACAGGCTTGCAAGATTTTGCATTTTTGAGCAGGCACATTTGCTTAAAAGAACACGGGGTGAACAGTGGATAACATCACAGGGATTCTACCGCCTTTGGAGCCTCTGACATACGATAGCCAGTGGTGTTCCCTGGCAAAATTGTTGCCCCACCCCCTGAGAAAATCTGGGCTTAAGATAATTATGTACAAGTTTATAAGTTATTTATAAATATCTAATATGCATGGTAGAAGAAGTATTTTTGGATGGTTGAGTCTGTGTGCGTTTTTTGATAACATAGCTCCAAACTATTAAAGCTTCAAAGGCCCATCTACAGGATGCAAGTTGAACGTACTGTATATACGATGATTTTAATGCGAAAATGCCAGTTTAGAGAGTCTAGATTTAAAAAAAAATTCTGAAGAGGATGCAGCCTGATCCACAACAAGCTATCTGTATGAACGATTGAAAAACTACAGAGCTATATTTGGTGGAACATTGTTGTTTCGGAGGGCAGTTAAAACTTGCATTATTGAAATCTTGTTTTATTACATATTAATCAAAGCTCATTTTGTGATTTTCCCCTGTTTAAAATAAAGGACAGCAAGTGTTCCTTAGGCTTAGTACAGCAAAGTTGTCGTGGACGAATCCATGGCTGAAAACGCAGGAAATAGCATTTCCGAGGTTCAAATTTTAAAATTTTCTCGGGGGAGCATGCCCCCCAACCCCCCAAGGTTACAGGTCATTCATATACTGTACCCTCCCCCCATTTTCGAGTACTGTACTCTATTCCTGCATGTTTTAGGTTTTGGTGCAGTTATATAGATTTTGTAAGTAAACATGCACGCTTTAGTGTGGCGAATATTAAGACATAACCATATAAAAAAAGCACAATGAAAATTCCTTGGCCCCTCTTGGGATTCAGTTCTCGGCCTCCTCTGACTGAAAACCCCTGCTACGTCTCTGATGATAGCTATATGAAAGCCTTAAGTTACTGTAAGCTGTTATTATGAGAGGCAAAAAAAATATCCTGCCGCCAAATATATTGGGAAAAAAATATCTTGCGCTGCACTTTTGCAGGAAAAAAATATCTGTCTTGTTCACCTGGGCGGAAAACAAATTATTGCACGGACTGAATCTTCCACCTCAAAAGTCAAATGGTCCGCCCCTTAATTATATGGGTTTCAGTTTGTAAATAAAAGAGATAGAACAGTTCGTATGTAACGATAGTCGATAGTGTATAATTAAAATTTGAAATAGTAAATAAAGAGAATTTTATAGTCATTAAAACCTCGATTGATGGTCTTCAACAAGCGATTTCGCTGAAGTATCCACAGTGAAGGGAGGGAGTGAATAGCAGCTATGTTGGGTGAAATGTCCAATCCTTCTTGGATTCTTTTCTTGAAAACCTTTAGTAGAAGCTTGAGGATGTAGGTATATCACGGGGAAACGCAGACAGAAATGGCAAGCTCTCCATCGAGGAAAGCAATAAAATATACACACTTTGATACACTTTGGAAGGATCCCCGCTAGCGTGGTATTCTTTCCTACTAGTCATGTTGCCTCAAAAACTCGTTATTTGAAAGGTTGTCGCTCAAAAAAGCTCAATATATTTTGGAAAATTCTAGCTTCACTCCTTCGCTTGCGAAAGAAACAACGCGCGCGTTATTGCCAGAAATGAGACTGGACCGAGTATAAACCGAGAAGCCAACTTGCGGTGGAGTCCCCAGGCAAAAACAATCACAGACATGCGCAGAAGGGACTGTAACCTACCTTTAAGGAAGGGCGAGTGTTGGTGCATGCGTGTAAATTTCTAGTTAAATATTAAATTGCTTTGCGTCTAATGCACTTTCCCCGAACCAACGGCGCGAACCGCCGTTCCAGCTGGTGTAAGCCCAGGGCAAGGGTGCTAATTCCTCACGGCTATTTACACCTGGGAAAAGGAATGCATGCAGCTAGCGGTTTCAAAAGTGGGATAGGTAAACTGGTACGATAACTCGGGGGGGGGTGAAGCCGTTCTTTGTAGGTAGTGCGTTTCTACAAAATTTTGCTCAAAAATAAACTTTTTATATCGAAACATTTCCTCCTTTTTTCATTTCACACTTTGCTTTTTCATAAACAAAAATCATTGAACTACTGAAACATTCCTGGTATGGGGTACGTGCCATATCCGCCAAAATTATATAAATACCATATTATTTTTCGCATTATTATTCAGCTTATTTTTATTATTATTCAGCTTATTTTTGTTATTATTCAGCTTATTTTTATTATTGTTCAGCTTATTTTTGTTATTATTCAACTTATTTTTATTATTATTCAGCTGATTTTGTATTATTCAGCATATTTTTATTATTATTCAGCATATTTTTAATTATTATTATTCAACATATTTTTATTATTCTTCAGCTTATTTTTATTATTCAGCTTATTTTTATTATTCAGCTTACTTTTAATATTCAGCTCATTTTTATTATTCAGCTTATTTTTATTATTCAGCTTATTTTTAATATTCAGCTCATTTTTATTATTCAGCTTATTTTTATTGTTCAGCTTATTTTTATTATTCAGCTTATTTTTATTACTCAGCTTATTTTTATTATTCAGCTTATTTTTAATATTCAGCTTATTTTCATGATATTCAGCTTATTATTATTCAGCTCATTTTTATCATTCAGCTTATTTTCATGATATTGAGCTTATTTTTATTATTCAGCTTATTTTTATTATTCAGCTTATTTTTATTATTCAGCTTAATTTTATTTTTCAGCTTATTTTCATGATATTCAGCTTATTATTATTCAGCTCATTTTTATTATTCAGCTTATTTTCATGATATTCAGCTTATTTTTATTATTCAGCTTATTTTTATTATTCAGCTTAATTTTATTATTCAGCTTATTTTCACGATATTCAGCTTATTATTATTCAGCTCATTTTTATTATTCAGCTTATTTTCATGGTATTCAGCTTATTTTTATTATTCAGCTTATTTTTATTATGCAGCTTATTTTTATTATTCAGCTTATTTTTATTATTCAGATTATTTTTATTATTCAGCACCAATTTTTCATTAGCCAGAGGTTTGTGACTAGCGCGATCATGTGGACCGGAAGTCATTGAAAATTCACTTTTCAGCATAAATATATCTTGACATGTGTTCAGTATTCACAGCTTCTCATGAATTTTATCATACT
The DNA here is from genome assembly GCA_902702795.2 of Paramuricea clavata. Lineage (NCBI taxonomy): Eukaryota > Metazoa > Cnidaria > Anthozoa > Malacalcyonacea > Plexauridae > Paramuricea > Paramuricea clavata. Next base: position 6,679 of record CACRXK020013429.1, read on the forward strand.
AATATTTATTCAAAAAACGTTTATTTAAATGGCCAAAGAACCAGCTCTGGCTGAAGCTGCACGTCTATTGTCACAAGCGGCATCTAGCCTTATAACAAACAACAGGCCGGCGAGAGCGAGGGATGAATTTCGGCGGCTGTTTGCACCGTATAATCAAGCAAATGCGTCCACCTCTCGTTCCGTTCCATTGAATGGCAATATACCCCAACGAAGAGCATCTACAAATCATCATGCAAAAGCACCGAAAAGAAGAAAATCAGTGAAAGAAATATCAATAAAGTTTTTCTGTCTTGCGAGCACCACCCAGCGAGATGTTCCGAATAATGATGAAAAGCAACAGTTGCTCGTCGCTGGACTTGGCGAAATGAAGGTAACCCTACAAGCAGACTCAACTTCGTCTGATGTTGTGGCTGCACTAAAGGAAACATACCCAAAGTTGACCGATGGTGGTGGATATGAATTTATGTACGCAAAAGCCAGTTCTCGTCAGCTTTCCGTTATAGATGAGGGAGAAAATGGGTATACCATTGAGTTTCTCAAACAGTTTGTCGAACAAGGACGAGTATATATTCGCCCAATACACTGCGATCTTGACTTAAAAGCTATGGTTAAAGCCAAAGATCAAGGAGAAATTATAGAAGAAATCTGTAATCATTATATGAATATATTCCCCATGAATAAGTTGAGGGAACATCTTAACTTGTGTCCTGAAAATAATACGACAACAACGGCAACTACCTCGAGAAATACCAGGTAAGCTTACACTACAGATTAACGATAAACAGCTCTTATCCACGTGTCAATTCCATGAGTAACCATGCCCCCCCCCCCCTCCTGTAATATACCTGGACATTAGCAATTTTTTGGGAGGAAAAAGGGACATCAGGAGGAAATGTATGCCCCCCCCCCGGACAATCATTAGATGGCAAAAAGTAACAATACACTGTTACTGAACAAGTTTAATACCAGAAGATTTTTGATAATTGCGTTTTTTCGCTAGTGTCAAATGTTTGGGGTCTTTTAGCCGCCAAACAATGCCCGATCCCTAACCTGTGTGCAAATTCACGGCCCCAGGAATGGTGTGCCTAGCAAATGCCCGGCAATGTCCCAGGGAGGAGGATGCTTACTCATGGAATTGACTCATGCATTATTTAGAAAGATGTCTCTCCTCCAACCTCCCCCCACCAATATCAAATTGCTTCTTATGCCACTCGTCAAAATGGGAGTTTACTTAAATTTACTATTACAGTTGATTTCATATATCTTTTCCCTGAATGTTGCGAACTTCATTTGGAACTTCGTTGTGAAGTTCAAAAGTTCATACTGAAATTCACAAGCCGGTTTGTAAACAAAACCTCTGATTGATCCCTGTACAAAAATAAGCCAATCAGAGGCTTTGTTTACAAGCTGGCTTGTGGATTTCAGTATGAACTTTTGAACTTCATAACGAAGTTCGGAACAAAGTTCGCAACATTCAGAGAAAAGTTATGTGAAATCAACTGTAAAAAGTAAAATTGATAGGATTTGAGGGCACTCCTCCAGAAAATTTTCAGATTTTCCATTCCTGCAGGACAGTATTTTCGGCAATTTCTGATGTGGATCTTCTTGGAAATTGCTGTATTCTTAGGATTTATTATAAATAAGACAAATTCCTCCTTAATTCCTTCTTGACAACAAAATTTCCTTGCTATTTCGTTGTAATGTTTATTTCCTAGGCAACAATCACATTTCCTTGAAAAGGCCAAATTTTCTTTTTGCAACAAAATTACAGTCAGTTCATGAAGCACTTGTTTAATTCACCCCCCCCCCCCCCCCCACCAATCATGCTATAATTTCAAATTTTTAATTTGCCAATAGTGAATAACCCCCACTGCCTCCTGCAGGCTTTTAGCCAGGGTTCTAAAAGAGGGCGTCCAATTTTGGTACAACGAGACATCGACAGTAAAGAGCGGGGGGTGGTGAGAAAATGTCCCTCTGAAAAACCTTTGAAGTTTATGTTACTTCATGTCAGTATCTGTTCCAAGCTTGTTTGAAATTTTCAAAGCATTTGGCTTTGTGAGTTTGTGCCGCTATGCTTCTTTACTTATAACTACGACATTTTTATTCAGCCAGGTACACCATCAAATTGATCAAAATGTCAAATGTATTATAATAATGAGAATTGAAGCTGTTTCGTTTCAGATATATTAATATACTTAGGAAAACAATTGAAAATAATTTCCCTTTTCCCCCAGAATTTGGGCATCCAAAGGTGTCCATTTTTCATTCTAGGGGCGTCCCAGCCTTTCTGCCTAAAAGCCTGGCCTCCTGTCTCTACAGTATCTGCAACACCATAAATTAAATGAGTTTTTATTAACCAGTTATTTCCTCATTTGAGTTTCAATGTTTAATCATGTAATAAATTAATATGAAACTAGAGGGCACTCAGAGACTGCATACCTCCGCCCGTTACTCTGAAGTGAAACGCAACTTTGGAATTTCCTAAGAAATCCACTTTATAATTCTTAAGCATGAAAGATTTTAGGCCCCCGCGAATTGAAATCGAATTGCTAATAGATCATATTACTGTTGTTGTACTGTACAGTACTTGAAAAATAAAAATTTATTAAGTGTCATTAAATAAATGCATAAATTTTGCTTTATGCACTCGCGCAGGCAGTAATTTTCACAGTTGTGCTATTTTAAATTCCCAGGCAGCTAAAATCTTTTGTCTTTAAAACAATGTCGATTTCTTGGGAAATTCCGAGGTTGCGTTTTTTTTATACACCCTGTATTGAAGTAATCTAATTTGTTAGAATTTGAATGGACTGGCACTTTGCTGAACGTAATAATGCGTAACTCCGAAAGCCTTGTTTTAGACATTGAATTTCGGTCGTGTGAAATGCAACTAAGACAATAGATAATGAAGGCCGAAGCTTAATGAGGTTTATCATCTCATTGTCTTCTTAGTACTGCGTGCATACATTATACACGTCCTAATTACGCATTCAGTGAGTTTTTTTTAATTGACCGGGAAAAGCAAGACAAAATTTTGTTCATTTCTCGTTCAATTTTTAACCAAATTCAACCAAATTTTAATCAGTTCTTCCTTAGCCGATGGGAAATGCATTCCAAAAATTTCGTATGAATATGTTTGGTATTTCTTGAGTTATCGTGCTCACAGACAAACACACACACATACACACACACACACATACACACACACACACATACACACACACATACACACACACACACACACACACACATACAAACCCAGATGATTACATAACCTCCTGGCGGAGGTAAACATACAAACCCAGATGATTACATAACCTCCTGGCAGAGGTAAAAACCCAGATGATTACATACCCTCCTGGCGGAGGTAACCAGATGATTACATAACCTCCTGGCCGAGGTAACAAACCCAGATGATTACATAACCTCCTGGCGGAGGTAATAATAGGGATCAGAATATAAGTGTTATTGAAGTTGATGATGCTTGTGATGCTGATGAAGAGGAAATACTACCTGAGGCTACCTTCCTGAATACTCCGAGTGAAACAGACAATCCAGAGACAAGGGTAAATACCAAACTAAAACTATAGAAATACATATTGTACATGCATGCAGCAATATTCTGTGTGTTGTGACCTCAAAAAAAGATCTGAAATATTTTTGCGGAACTAACACTTTCGACCACGCTGAGTTCAAATCCGAAAAGTTCTCACATGAAGTATTTGATGATTAAAAACAATAGTAGTTGCAATGCTAACATGAAAATAATATGGGAAAATATTAAACAATAAGTATAGGAAATTATACAGTTCGAGTATAGCTGCAGGGGAAACTTAAAAAACTCGTTTTGCTGACAATAGTTTGCACGGAAATAGGGTAAAATATATTTGCTTTTGAAATACGCACAAGCTTTTTGTTAGTTATATTTTGGTCAAGCCTCATTTGTTGCAGGAAAAATACCATTGTAAGGGAATAGTCATTAAATACAGTGGAGTTGGAGAAGAAACTGAAATTTTTAACAAAATTTTCCAGCCCCCCCACTATTCTTATGAAATTTTTATGGGACCCCCTCACACATCTTTAATTTTTAGGCAGAACCTAATGGCCAGAGCTTGTTCCCGCGCATGCGCATAATCTACAGTATAAGACCATCTATTACATAATGGACGACAACTTTGCACCACTTAGCACTTCACTATATTCTCAAATATCCGAGTGTAAATAGCCGAACGGAATTAGTAACTTTGTCCGGGCCCAACAACGCCCGAACGGCGCTGTTGGCTCGGGGATGATAAATTCATGCGAATGGCTTCACAAAACAATAGTTACAGTGCTTCCTTAGAATGATAATTTCCATACTTCATTGTCTTCATGAACAACCAATTACTAAGTTTGTTCATATAGGTCGGTGGCGAGACTGGCGACCCAGAGTCTACCAAGATGCAGGACACAGAAGAAAGTGATGATTTACTGTATGCCTCTCTTCTGTTCCATGAGATTGATGCTGAATATCTATCAGACGAAGATACTGAACTAATTGAAGAAAAAGTTGATGAAAATTCTCCAAACGATGATGAAGTTGTTATGGATATTAGTGATATTTTACAACAGCTTGCATCTGCCAACATCGAAAATGAAAAAAATTCCAAATTCAACATATGCCGCAGTAATATTTGCGATGGCATTTTTAGAGGAATGACTAGGAAGTCATTTTCTCCAAACAAAAAGTTTAAATTTACTGATGATGTCGGTCTCTCTGAACGTGCAGTGGATATGGGTGGGCCAAGGAGGGAATTTTTTACTTTATCCCTTGAAGCAATATTATCAAGCAAACTTTTTTGTGGGCAAGAGCATTCAAGGTTGTTGTCTTATGATGCTAAGGCTCTGAAACATGACGAGTACGTCATGGCTGGTCAGTTGATTTCAATGGCTCTAGTTCACGCTGGAGTAGCTCCTAGTTGTTTTAGCCCGGTGTTAATTGATTCTCTTATTAAAGGCCATGCGAAAGTTCATGTTCCTATTGATACTGTGTATGATCTGGAGCTGCAGTCGACTCTTAAAAATTTAATGTCTGTTGAATCGGTTGATGAAGCCAATAGGTTGATAGCAGATAAGAAATTAGAGGAAATTCAAGAGCTTTCTGGCACCCTAAGGGTTCTGCGAAGCATAAGCGATGTTAAAGATGTGGTTTGTGAGATTGCTCACTGGTATGTCCTTGATAGGACTAGGGCAGCCTATGAGAACTTTAAAAGTGGAATAACATGCTTAGGTTTGCTTGATGCTGTTATTAAGAATTCCGATTTGTTGCAAAGAGTGTTTTGTTTCTATCCACAAGTTTTAAGTTCTGATTCATTTGAGTAACTTTTCGTTGTGAATAGAAGTGAACAGCTCTCCAACAGATGGGAGGTAGAGAACAGACTTCTCGCGTTTTGGAGAGATTTCCTGTTGGATGTTGAGGAAAAGGTACGTGAACTCAGTTTTTCTGACATTCTATTTTTTGCATCAGGGTTGAGGGTTGTTCCTTGTCGAAGCATTTTACTGCAGTTAGAATTCTTGCATGAACCGGAAGAAAATCGTTTTCTCTCAAAGTTTCCTAAAGCAAACACTTGCTCATGCATTCTCCGTTTCCCTGTTGTTCACACTCAGTACGTTGACTTCAAATCTGATTTTCAGTTTGCTGTTAGAAATGCTAAGGGTTTTGGTACACCTTAGTTGAACACAAGAATGTACGTTTATTGGGAGAAACTCGAGTGATTGAGTTGATTGTATATTAGTGTACTTTGATATTGTTCCAGTTGGATTACCACACTCGTTAGGGTGCCTGTGAACATGTTTTTTTGGTTCATTGTTTTCAACTCCCACAAACATTCGATTGTTGATTGTTTTCAACTCCCACAACATCTCGTTTGGTTGAAAGGCTCTCTTTTTGTTCTCTTATTGGACCCTTTAATCTGCCTTTATTATTAATGTTAAAGTAAACAATTTATTACGTATAGTTACTATTAGCGGTAGTTGAAACGTGGGAAACAATTGAAATTAACAAATTTGTTTGTCTATTCACAGTTTTTTGAAATCTGTTACCATACTTGGTGTCAATGTTACTGAAATATATGCAGTATTTATGTTTATCTTATAAACAATTTTTATAATTAAATTTTTGTTGTGTTTAGAATATATATATATATATATATATATATATATATATATATATATATATATATATATATATATATATATATATATATATATATATATATATATATATATATATATGTATATATATATAATTCAAAAGGTTGTCTTTGCAAACTCTAAGCGTACAAAGCTTAGTTGGATCGCAAGTTTCAAGTTTATTAGCGGAATATTGCATCTACTTGTGAGTGAATAGGGAGTCCCATATACGATTTCTAAACTGATTAAATGATGTTCCCATTATGCTTAGCATGCTTAAAGTTTAAAGTTTTAGAGTTTGAGGTTGATCCAGCATGATCTGGTGTGGTGTTCTGCCAGCTCTGTTTCCGAGTTGCATTGGTGATGTGCACCGCCCGCCCAACGCTAGTCTTGTATCTGAATTGTAATTGTTCACAGTTCGCTAATATTTTTTCTCTATCATGAAATATAGCTCCCACTCTGGGCCAGGACTAGGGAGGAGGTGCACCCCCCTTCCTCCAAGTAAATTCATCTCTGTTGCAAAAAACAGCCTTTATTGAATTATATATATATATATATATATATATATATATATATATATATATATATATATATATATATATATATATATATATACCATTGTTCTCAATAAACTTTTACTAAACTGTTTCGCATTGTGATTTCATGTACTTGTATTGGATTTTATACTTATATTTTATGTATATCTGTACATCAAATACCCTGGATTCCAGCCTTCGACAGTAAATAATAAATTGATACGTCGCGAAGGCTCTGGTTCAACGGGGAGATTCTTTGATTAAACAGATTCTGTACTAAAACCACTAATTCTGTTTTGTGATTGGCGCGGTTTAGTCAAAGAATCTTCCCGATGAACCAGAGCCTTCGTGACGTTTCAATTTATTATTTACTGTCGAAGGCTCTGGAATCCAGGGTATACATCAAACAGCCCTAGTATGTTCACTATGTTGTTTGTCCACGTTGTTCTGAAATTATTGCTCTAACGCAATTTCGTACAACGTAATATTGTTCCATAATGTCATCTCCGTGATGGCTGCTTATCTCGGATAAAGTTTCATTCAACTCAATTCTCACTTCATCGGCCACTGGAAATACTGTTTCCGGGACTTCGAGTGTAGTTGCAATGGCTTCATCCCCCATGGGTATAGGACCAGTCCAATCAATACCAAAAAGGTCCCAGTTATT